>CM038214.1:173152697-173406524 GCA_021442155.1 Cymbidium sinense
TATATAGATGAATGTATAAAAAGAACCATAAGATAAAGAATAAGTCATGCAAGAAGTCATATTTGATTTGATTATATGATTTATATATGTGATATGAAATTCTTTCTAAGTCTTAACATGGAAATGCATGAGAATAGGTTTAGACAATTGTTGTGTTCTTTTCAAATGAACTACACATTTGTAATTCCTATGTGAATCCATATAAAGTAAGGAAAGAGAGCTTCATGTACATTTTATATTATCAACACATGCAAGCTTATAGTTATTTGTAATTAACATCACTCCATTAATTATAATTAGTTTAATAGCTTTTTTGGAAATAATATTTGATTTAATAGTGATAATAGCCACACTTATTTTATTTAATAAAGTACATGCAATTAGACATAAAAGAAACCATTTCATTTAGTTAATTTTAAAATAAATGAATGTGATTACATTTGGCAAGCAACATTTAACATAATTGGAAAGAAGTAATGGAACAAAAGCACATAATCTCATTCATTCCAATTAATTCCAAAGGACAATCATACTAAACAAAGCCTCTTAAAATAAACCAAAATTCTTTATAATGAGATTTCTTCTTTATGTTTGATTTGACTTAAGGAAAGTGAAATAGTCCCTAATCCCATTTCCCCATGTGTGAGTGAATTTTGGTTCAAGGAAGAAGTAATTAGGTTGATTTTATGATTTAATTTGGTATGAATTAAGTGGATTAATTAACCCATACCTATCACCTTAAGTTAATTAACTAATCAATAATGAGCCAATATGATATGCAACCACATGGAAAGTAAATTTGTAATGCTCCTAAGAAATTAAAGGGGACTAATGCAATTGGCTCATGATTAATAATAATTAAGCTTACGGGATCTCACTTAACTACTTTTATGGTTTTCTCACACATGTGAGCTAACCATATTTTCATTATCTCCCCTTTGGGTTATTGAATACCCAAAGAGCTACCCAAGATTATAAATAGAGAAAAAGATTCAATTGAATTAATTAAGTTCATTAATTAACTAATTAAACCTAAATTAATCTTATCCAATCAAAATGAGATGGGCTTAGAGAAAGAGACAAAGAAGGGTGCCTAAGTCTCAACCCCTAAATCCTTTTAATTAATTAATTAAGGTTCTAGTATAATTTGGATTTTTATTAATCTTATTAATTGATTAATTAAGGGGTGTTAATTAATTAATTATTTAAGAGTGATTAGGCAAGACTTAAAAAAAAGATTGGAAGAGGGAGTCCCAATCCATTTCCCTAGACTTCATCACCATTAATAGAGGGTAATAAGCATAATTGATTGATTACTTTCATTTGCTTAATTATCAGTAATTACATTAAGAAAGTGATTAAACCTTAATACATTGGTTTCCCTAATTAACCAACTAATAAAATCTTAAAAAATAGGGGAGGCAGAGGTCAGCCCCCTAAACATGCACAAAAAATTTAAGATTAATTGGATGGTTAATTAGAGAGTAATTAGACTAATTACATTTCTAATTAAGCTAAATCCACTATTCAAAATTAATTAATAATAATTTTCCTAGATTCTACTCTGAAATATCTTTAAAATGAGCCTAAGTTTATATTTTTTGGATTTTTTCTACAATAAGTTATGAATTTATAAAGTTTTAGGTTTTAAAAAAACCAATTAATTAGCCCTAATTAAAGCCTTAATCCCATCGGGCAATGTAGTGGCTGACGTGACGCACTTTTCACGTGGAATGATAGGAATTGCTATGTAAGTTATTACATCTGAGTGCTGACTCAAATGATGACGCACATGGTAACTCCGTGGACCATCCAATCTAAGATCAGACCACCATGATCAAACCCATGATTTTGAGGGATTAATCGTGGGGCTCTAAGATTAGATCGACCGTCCATTCCAACCATGCTGACTGGACGACCCATGACCTATCTCCTCCGTGGCGAAGAATGGCTACCGTCAATAATGGTCGCCGATCTAAGCTCACCCGAGGATGGAGAGAATGATCCCACACCTTCGGGGAAGCACAACAATCAAATCCAATGGTGGAAATCACATGACATGAAAATTTCTTTCACAAAAGACTAAGATATTTTCATTCAAGGATCAATTTTAATGGCATACCTCACCGGAGCTTATGACTAGTGGTTCCAATGATTGAGGAAGCTTCGTTTGGTAGAAACGAAGCCTTGCTGAGCCACAGGAGCTTTGATTAGGTTTAGTTTGCTCAGAAGACCAATCCACTAGGAGTAGGTGCTTGGGCTTGGTTGAACTCTACCCCCTGGCAATTGGGATGCTTGGAAAATGATTCATTCTTGGTCGATTAGATCCAAGGAGGGTGTGTGCAAAGTTAATTGCACTTTGGTAGAGATTTGAGCAAAGGGAAATCGAATTGAGGCTCCCCTATTTTAGTTTTGCATAAAATTGAGAATGGAGAGCTTGAGAAACCTTTAAAATGGCTCTCAGATTCCTCTCCTTGGCTGCTAGGGTTGAATCGAGTGTGAGTGAGTGAGTTTGAGTGAGAATGAGGGGGAGGGTATACTCCCTCTTTCCTTGGATTGCATGGATGATTTGGAATTTTGATCAAGGGGTCACCATGGGGAGCTCAATTTTGGTAGGGAATCATGTTAGTTGGCTTTCTCTAAGTGGAGGAGGGTGTGAGACTGGTTGCTAAGGGAGTAGTCGGAGTCCTATGTCCTATGGCTTTATAATTATTTTAATGTGAATGGGGAGGTGATTTAACCTCCCCATAGATTATGGCTAACCCAACCACCTTTGGGTCAGGTCAGCCATGGTCTAAGGTGCCTATGTGGACCTATGGTTGGGTGCCAAGTGTCCATGGGGAGAGAATGACTCAATAAGCATGTGTCTTATCTCATGGGATGCCCTAAACCCAAGGGCAAAATGGTTATTTTTCTATGGGTTTTATTTGTGCAGATATCAGATTGATCAAAAGTGGGTTAGCCCAAATTTGAAGTGGTTTGGAGTTTGTTCGATTTGATTTGGCTTAATTTAACCTATTTAGGTCAAATTGGGTTAAGTTGGGTCAAGTTGACCAATTGGTCAAATTGGGTCAAACCAAGGGTCATGTTCACATGACCAATTGGAGTGTATTGGTGTCATTGGTTTGATTCAATTCACTTTGGATTTGTGGCTCATTTGGATTCATATAGGTCAAATGGGTGAAGTTGACCAATATCAATTTCACCAATTTGACCAAATTGGGTTAGGTTAGTGTTGAGTCAAGTTCAATTGGCTAATTGAAAATGATTGTTGGCTTTGTTTTAGTTTAATTTGTAATTAATTTGGATTTTGGCTAATTTGACTCTTTAGGTCAATTTGGGCTAGTTAGTCAAGTTGACCAATTGGTCAACTTGGGCTCAATTATGGCTTTGGTTAAGTTCAATAAGTGATTTGGAATGGACTTGAGCTATTGGTTGCAATCAATTTGGATCAAATCATGATTTGACCATTTTGGCTTTTAGGCCAATTTGGGTCAACTTGGGTCAAATGGCCAAGCTTGGTTTGGCTGAAGTGAAGGTTTTTTCATGTTCAATCATTAATTATGAGTGGTTTGAATGGGTTTTAATCAATTTGGTATATGGTGGATTTTAGCTAGTTTGGGTTTCATTTGCTAAAGTGTTGACTTGGTCAAAGGCTATGTTTGACTTGGTTTGGTCTAATTTAAGATAATTTATTAACCTAGGATGATTGTTGATCATGTTGTGAGATTTGGATGGGCTTATTCAATCCAATTTGAGTTGAATTAGAACTTGGCTCAAAAGGTCCTTTAGGCCACTTTGGGTCAAGTGAGCCTAAATGGGTTAATTGGCATGATCATTGCTTGATTCAAGTTTAGTTGAACTCACACATGAGCCTAAGATTGAATCAAATAAACAAGTGGTTTGGAGCCAAATGAGTTTTGGTTCATATGACAATTTCAAGTCAAAAGGGCTAACTTGGGTTTGATTTGGGTTAGATTTGCTTGATGATTGTAGTTTATGTTTATATTTGTGTCAATGATTGTAGAATGATTGAATCATGAAAAATCCATGGATTTTGAATTTATTTTTGGTATCATTTAGCCAAGTTCAAAATTTTGGCTAAAAGGAAAAATAGAATTTGATTTGATTTGGGTTTCAATCATTTGGAGTTTTGGAATTGATTTATGATTTGGAATTTGATTTGAGAATGAATTTGATAATTGAGACAATCAATTGAATTGGGATTGACTTGAATTTGGTTAAAGCTAAGTCCATAAGATAAAATCAAAGGGATTAGAAAGGGATTTTAAAATTTGAATTTTATCATGGGTTTCAATCATTTGGACTTTGGAATTGATTTAGATTTGGATTTGAATTTGAGGTTCGGCTTGAAGAAGGAAGCAATGATTTGGTTCAATGCTATAGGGTAGGCAAGTATTCCTAAATCTCTAAGGCATAACTTATCCCTATGGCTAACTCTTATATGCCTCTAGGGTTAGGTTAAGTGTTCACCTAATCACTAGAAGTGCCTTAAAATAAGGAGCTCTGTCCATAAGAGTCCTAGATCTATGATAAGGAAGAAGCTCACACCAAAAGTGAGGTAAACAAAGAGATTGAATTAAAAATGGAATTTTCATTGATGATAATTATTTTAAAAATGATTTATAATATTTCTTTAAGTAGAGCCCATTGATTGGAAGCATTGGGCACCTCTCCATATGATTAATAAGCTGATAAGATCCTCCTTGGTATGCCTTCTCTATCAAAAAAAGAGCCTTCCCAAGTGGATTCAAACTTGCCTCATTACGATGGGCAACAATCGCCTCTTTAGAACTAACATAAGCTCTCCTACTTGAAAAGCTCTAGAGGACCAACTTGTGAGTTTGAATCATTTTAGTTTTGTACAACTCAAGGTTTTGGCATGCACAGGCATCTCCTCCAAATGTTCGAGCTCTTCTAACCACAACTTGGCATGTTGTGATCTTGCTACCCACAGCTATCCTTAGTGATGGGAGTTGAATTCTAATGGTAGAGCATCTTTGGACCCATACACTAAGGAGGAGTAGACTAAGTTGTAGTTCTATATGTGGGTAGGCCCACAAGGCTTCAACTAACTTCATGCCCCTGCCACTTGTTATTCGAGTATCTTCTTAGTATTTGGATGAGAGATTTGTTGAAGCTAAGCCATTTTCCCTTGAGTAGTTGATGGTAGAATATCTCCAATATATGTTGTGTCTCAAAAAAGTTGTTGATCTGCTCTTGAATGCGATCATTAGATATAATTCATCGAGGCACTAAACTATATATGATATGGTTCCTAAAAATTGGAGCACATCAGTTGTGACCTCTCGAGCAAAATCGCCTTGCCCATTTGGAAAAGTTATCGAGTACTAAGATGCGATGACCCTTGAAAGAAGGCATGTATTTGACATTGGTGGCATCACCTAGCCATATCCATGCAATCTTTGATCATCGAGTAGTAGTATCCTAGTCTTTCATCTTCGCACTGATTGGTTGGCTCCACATAATCTTGTGTGTACCTACCATGATCTTACGCTTCATGCTTATTTAAACAACATAACCACATATGATCTAAAGGCTACTAACAAGACACCATCCACAAGAGTGTAGGAAAGTGCTCGCTTCATCCGATAGGCTTGGGACTTCTCTTGAGGTAGTTTTCCTTTATTTAGGTAATCCATGAATGGTTACCTCAATCTAACTCCTCAACTTCTTGGTAATGGCAACCTCCCCAAGAGAATACTTTTGATGAGTTCAATATAAATAGACTTGCCTATTTTAGACCTTTATTAATATGGACTCATTCTCCATGCCAACTTGGCAAGCTTGCATACACTACAGTATTCTCTCCGAGGAATCTTATAAATGGTAACCTCTGATTTGGGCATAACTATATGGTGTACTTGTGGTAGTGATGAAGCTTGGGCTTTATAATCTTATAGAGGTTGGTTGATAACTAGCTGAGAATCCCTAAAGATGTTGATGTTCTAGATGCTTAGAGTAGTAGCTAACTCCAGATCAACAATCAGAGCCTCATATTTTACTTCATTTTTGGTGCAAGGATTGGATAGATGATATGAGAATCTCATCACATGGAGTTAAGAGAACTATTCCTACCTCGCATTTCTGAATAGTAGATTGTGGTTCTTCTCCTCTAGAGGGAAGCACCCATCAAAGTACATCTCCAATGGTGAATGCTAGTATCTCTTAAGTTCATAATTTGTTTATCTGGGGAGATCATCACTAAGTGGAGATAGAAGTGGGTGGTGCTAAAATCGCTAGCTTATCCTTTCAACATGAAGAGGTAATGTCAAACCGCGAGAATCATAGACTATTGTGCCAACCATCTAGAGATAGTGTTGGCGTGTCATGAGATACTATAGTGGATTGATCCTAGAGATTAAGTTCACCTTACAAGAAAGCATGTAGTGTTGTAGCTTTTGGGATGCAAAAATTAAAGCCAGGCAATGCTTCTCAATGGGTGGATAATTATCCTCAGTAGGGATTATATGACGTCAAAGGTAGTAGAGTGCATTTTCCTTCCTTTTGTGATTGGCTTGGGGCACCAAAGTACCAAGGGAGTCATCAAACATAATGTAAAGTATGGGCAAAGTATGGGATTGGGGTTGGGGAATCAATCATCGTAATGCGATGTCTTGAAGGCATGCTCACACTTATCATCCCACTTGAACTTAGCATCCTTTTTGACAACCACTGAGAATGGATGACATCTTCCTGATAGGTTGGATATAAAGCATCTTAGATATGCCAACTGCCCTTGGAATGATCTGAGTTGAGTTAAACTTTTAGGGGTGTCATTTCTAATATCGATCTTCTTTGGATCAATTTCACCCCTAGTGTCAGACACAAACCCAAGGAATTTCCCTGAAGCTACTCCGAATGCACACTTCAAGGGGTTCATTTTGAGGATAAATTGTTTAACTATTCAAAAACTACTCTCAAGACAAAGAGATGGTCTTCTTTTTTATCTACTTTTGACCATGAGATTATCGACATAGCACTCAACTTGATGATGAATGAGTTCATCAATGATTTGAGTCATATCCGGTATGTAGCACCAACATTTTAAGGTTGAAAGGCATGACCTTATAGATTCTCGTGGTTCTAAAAGTAGTGTTTCTTTCATCTTCATCTTTATTTGGTTATATATGAGCCATCCATGAAAGAGAAGACTGCATGAGATGAGGCAATGTGCACCATCAGCTCCGAGATTGGTAGTGGAAATTCATCTTTTGGACATGCCTTATTTAAATCTCTAAAATCAATGCATATGTGAATTTGGCCATTCTTTTTCTTAACTGGGATGAATCCAAGTAGGGTATTTCAAGGATGAACAATTTCTCTTGAGTTCATAAATGACTGTTGTTCTATGTCTAATCGATGCCTAGGAGCTTGATGGTTAGTAGTGCTATTGCTAGTTTATGGACCCTACGTGGAGCTATTCTAGGCATCTCTTCATAATGCCATGCCAAGTCCTTAAACTCACCAATAGCCTAAGTCATTGGTTTCAATTTCATTCAACAAAGATCTATGGTGGTTCTTCTTCGTTCTAAGTTGATTTCCTAGCTTGTCGATGGTTGACTTAATTTCTTATTCAAACTAAGGAGGTGCATCATTGACTTCAAAATCATTTGGATCTGAGATTTCTAAGAATAACTCCTCATATGAGTTAATATGATTTGAAAAGAACCTATCAGATTCCAAATGATTGGTGATGACTTAACAACAATCATAATCGGACCAATATCAATCCTAGTCCCGGTCTTGATTGAGAGCTTTTCCATTTGTTCTTTCATATTCTTTCGAGTTTGACCTGTGCTTTGACCAAGTATGTTGGATTAACCCTTTCTTTGCTAAATTATGAACACAAGGCAAGTACCAATCAAAAGGTAATTCTATTAAATCTTTATATGAATCATCCTCAAGTTCTACATCAACTTTTGACTTGAGCATCTCTCTAAAGAATCTCTGAGTCTTCACATATGTGGATGACTTAGGGGCTTTCTTAACTACCAAACCCTGCTTTTTGAGAGGAAAGTGGGGTTAGAGCTAAGGTTCCCATCTGATGCCTATTTCATATATAGACTGATACACTTATGGTTTGCTTTGGAGCCTTCATCAGCTATGTAGCTCAAGTGTTACCTCCAAGGGAATCTACTACTAAGAAGAGTTGGTGTGTTAACTATATAAGACTCTCATCATATGAACTAGATTCTAAGTCTATATGGATAGTGTTCCCTAGACATATCTTCTATTGGGTGCCCAATAAAGAGGTTTTCCACCTACTTTTGAACTAGCCTCTTCCTCCCTAGTGGAGGTTATCATCCCACCCATATGTTCAAGGGAGTAACAAGTGGAATCTAATGTCATGCTCCACTTCCTCCTCCAAGTCTATTTTCTCCCATTTATTTTCTTTTCATTTTGTCTTTATTTTTCTTTTTCTTTTTTCTCTTTAATTTTCTTTTTTTCCTTTCTTTTTTTTTTTATTTTAAACTTTGGACAAGTTTGCAGAATAGACTTGTTGATTTTGAGGAGGTAGTAAGCATCTTCATATGCACCCCATGAACTGTAAATGGCTTAAGATCTCGTTTGACATAGTAGATGATCCCACCTCTCACAAACTTCATACATGGATGTAAAGAGGAGGTAACTATGTTTTTCTCATGTATCCATGGTCTCCCAAAAAAAGCATTGAAAGATGTATCCGAGTCTATAATGTGAAACTTGGCTTTGGTCTTCTAATCATCTATCTCCATGGCTAACACTATGGAGCCTAAGGCATGTTGACCTAACTTTGGAGTGCGGATTCAATCTTCCCATCTTAGACTTAGGATTCTTTTAGACACTAAGAGTTCCCTAGTCATAAGATACTTCTAACAATTAGGTAAACACTTAACCTAAGTCTAAATACTTAAGGTTAAACCATAAGATTAGGTTATGCAAGGATTAGGATAATCCACCGCCCTACAACCCAAATCCAATCCATGTTCACCTTCTCAAACATCAAATTCAAATCCAAATTCCAAAACCAAATGATTGAAGCCCATGATCAAATCCAAACTTGAAACCCTTCCTAAGCCATATGAACTATCCCATGGACTTAGCCAAATCTTAACCAGATCAATCCAAAATCAATTGATTTCTAATAATAAATTTATATCTTCAATCATCTTCCTAAATATAAATCAAATCTACATTCAAATGATCAAAAATAAAACAAACTAAATCAAATTAAATCAAAACCCTTCCTAAGCCATATGACCTATCCCATGGACTTAAAAATCTTAATCCAAATCGTCAAACTAAATTGATTTTCTCACAAATCAATCATATTTTCAATCATCTTCACAAATTTAAATGAAATATACATTTAAATCAAAAACTAAATCAAACCAAATCAAAATCCAAGCTACATGACCCAACCAACTCCATGGACTTAGCCAAAATTTCATTCCAAAACCCAAATTCAATTGATTCTCTCATGAATCAATCATACCTTCAATCATATTCACAAATAGAAATGAAATCTACAATCATCAAGCAAAACCAAAATTTACCCAAGTCAAACCCAACTTAACCCTTTTGACTTGAAATGTTCAAATGAACCAAAACCCATTTAAACCAATTGCAAATTGAATTTATATATCAATTCCAAATCCATATATAAACTCAACTAAATCAAACTCAACCCTAAATCAAGCCAACTAAACCCAATTAGTCCACTTGACCCAAAATGGCCAATTTGACCTATTTGAGC
Organism: Cymbidium sinense; assembly: GCA_021442155.1. NCBI lineage: Eukaryota > Viridiplantae > Streptophyta > Magnoliopsida > Asparagales > Orchidaceae > Cymbidium > Cymbidium sinense. The sequence continues at coordinate 173,162,479 of CM038214.1, forward strand.
CTAGTTTTAATCCTACCAAAATTGGATTGAACCAAGCCCATCAAAACCTCTCATCATGATGGTTGATCACCTGGGACCAATTCTCACAAATTGGTCAATTAAGTCAACTTGGTCATTTGACCAAGTCAACCTACCTTAACCCAAATAAACCTAAACTAGCCAAATTGCAACCTAAGCCAAATCCCTTCAAACCTATGATTCATACCAAATGAAAATCAATATTTGAATATGACTTGACCTTTAGTTGAGTCAAATCAAACCCAATTGGCCATCTTGACCCAAGTTGACCCAAATTGATCTAAAAGACTAAATTTGGTCAAATCAAAATATAAACCAAATTGATTGCAACTAATGGCTCAAGTTCATTCCAAATTGATTGTTGAACTTGACCAAAGCCATGATTAGACCAATTGACCTACTTAGCCCAAATTGACTTAAAGGTTCAAGTTGGCCTAAATCAAACCAAATCCAAATTAATTAAAACCAAAGCCTACAATCATCTTCAATTGGTCAACTAAACTCAAACCAACACCCAACCCAAGCCAATTTGGCCAATTTGATCAAATTGGTCAACTTAACCCATTTGACCCAAATGAATTCAAATGAGCAAAAATCAAATATAAGCCAAACTAAACCAAACCAACTGAGCCAAAACATCCCAAGTGATCAAATGAACTTGACCCAACCCTGGGTTTGACCTAATTTGACCAATTGGTCAAATTGACCAAACCTAACCCAATTTGACCTAAATGAGTCAAATTTAGCCAAACCTAACCAAATCAACTCTGATTGACTTCAAATTTTAGCTAACCCACTTTTGGCTTATTTCAAATCTAACCAAATCAAATCCAATGCTAGATGATCATTCTATCCTTGGGTCAAGGGCATCACATGAGATAAATCACCCATGTAAGTGGTCATTTCCATTCCTTGGCCACTTAGTACTCTCCTAATGGTCCACCTAGGCACCTAGACGCCTAACCCCGTCCATGACACATGGTAAATTCACCTCACCTCCATTGGAGCATTTGAAACCCATAGACACCCATGGTTTCTCCTCACACCTCTTCAACCAACCAAGCCAGCAAACTCACCTCCTACCACCCATGACTAAAATGGTCGGACATCCACTAGAAGCCAAACTTGATCCCACCATCTTATCAAGATGAAGGGGGGTATACACCCCCTCTTATCCACTCAAACACACATAAAAATTATCCCTTAGAGCCCTAGCTACCCAAGATAAACTGCTAAAGCCATTCCCGGAGCTCCCAAGCTCGTTCCTCAATAAAAAAATGCCATTCCCGTCTATCCTAAAATAGGAAACTCCCATTTTCACCTAACTTCCCCATTTCTCCATCAAACTCAAATTAACTTCCTTAGGCCTCATCGAGCAAGAATGAATTACCTCCCAAGCTTCCCAAGCACCGGAGGTGAGACAAAGCTGAGCTCCAAATCACCTCATGGCCTTCGACGTCATGGAATTGATCCAATTGCTCTGGCTTCATCTCCACTGATGAAGCTTACAATTGCTCAAGCCATTGGTCTTGAGCTCCTCTAAGTTATGCTTTCAAAAATGATCCTTAAGCAGAAATGGGTTGGATATTTTTTAAGAAAACTTGCATCTTTGATGATCTTGACTGTTGGATCCCCTCTGATTGATGTCATGAGGGTGTGGGATCCTTTTGGAGTTGATCCGAGCACAGGTAAGCTCGGATCAAGTGAGCAATGGTGGATAGATTCATTCTTCCTCACACGGGTGACGTTAGATCACCATCTGCTCGCATGATCATAAAGGTCATTAGATCTGGGATCTAATTTAATTTTATTAGGGATTAATCGTACTTGGATCTTATATAGGATGACAGAAAGAAAGTGCCCACGCCACCAGTCATTGAGTAGGATAACTTTTAAATATCCAATCCACGCGTTACATGGAATGTGCATGCAGCACGCATATGTGGTGCCAACAGATTAGCTTTAATTAGCTTAATTAATCATTTTTAAAGGTTTAAACTTTTAAAAATCATAAAATATCATAGAGAAATCAAAAAAATTAAAATTAATACTCATTTTAAAGGTATTTTTAGAGGAGAATTAATTAAAAATGTTATTAATTAATTTTAAATAGTAACTAAGGTTTAATGATAGTTTAATTGCAAAATTTATTAGCTTAATTACTCCTTAATTACTTGAGCAATTAATCCCAAATTTTGTGGGTTAATTTAATGGGATGACCTCCCCATGATTTTCTTGAGATTTATTCTTAATTATAAAAAAATTGACTAATGAAACCTTAACTATTCTTTTAAGTTAATTAATGATTAATTAATCCCATGAATAAAAATAATTAAGTTTATTTATCATTGTTTAATAGTAAGTGAACTAAGGAATAGGGTTGGAACCCCTTTCCCTATGTTCATTTCAACCTTTTTTTAAAATAAAATTAATTAAGATTTAACTAATTAGTTAAATTAATTAATCAAATTGAAATCATAATTACATCATACCTTAATTAATTAAATCATGGGGTAGATCTTTAGGTGTTTAATAACCTAAAGGAGTTTAATGAAATTATGGTTAGTCCACATGTGTGGGAAAATCATAAGAGTAATTAATTAAGACCCTTAATCTAATTAACTATTAATCATGAGCCAATTGCATTAAGCCCATTTTATTTTCTAAGATCATTGCAAGTTTATTTTCCATGCATATCATGTTGGCTCATAATTATTTAATTAATTACTTTAAGGTGACATAGGTAGGGTAATTAATTCATCTAATTAAGGGTACAACATAATTAACCCATAAAATCAACTTAATTACATTTCCTTAAACTACATCAAATCACCAATGTGTGAATGGGTTTAAAACAACAAGTGATGATTTCTCTTCTCCTCTTTAAATAAAATCAAATCCAAAACATAATTAATAAAGAAGCTTTGGTTTGCTTTAAATAATCTTATTTGATTTGATTATCTTTAAGAACTAGTTTGGTTGAATGAATCATATGCTTATATTTGATTGTCCTCTTTCCAATCATGTTAAATTTGGTGTGTCATTTGAATTCATGCATCCATCTTTTCAAAATCAAGTAAAATAAAATGGATTTCCTTTATGTAAGCTTGTGTCTATTATCACTATTAAATCCAAATGTATTTTCAAAAGCCTATAAATGAATAATAATAATATGTGTTATGATGCTAGTTATAAATACATAAGAAATGCATGTGGTTATAGCTTAAGTGTATGAATGTTGAGTTCTCTTATTCTATTCATGTCTTGATTTATATAAAATTGAATGATAATGGGTATATACCGACATCCTGAACACTTTTTAGAAAGAGAGGTCATTTGATTACCTCACTTCCTAGTTTAACAATGGCACATACCCATTTGATTTCATTCTTATGTATTTCAACATTAGAATTTGGATAGAGCTTTAATCCATATATATAAATGATTCAATCAAACAAAATATACAATCTTTGCATGATTTTCTTTCCCTCATTTATGTATACATCCATGTGTGACCAAGAAAAGCAAGTATATAGTATGTCTCGAGAATACAAGGCTTTAGTTAGCCCCAAGGAGGTCATTTGATTACCTCATTTCCCAGGTTTAATAATGACATGTACTTTCCTATATCTTTGTACATGTATATGTATATGTGATTTGTGAAAGAAAATCCCATTTTACATTAAAACTGCATGCATTCATAATTGATTAAGTGGTTGAATTAATTATCTATATAATTTAGAGCTTACTTCTTATGTTCATGTATACGAATTTACATATGTTTGAATGCAAATGGGTATAAAGTCTAGCAATCCCGAGAATACAAGGCTTTAGCAGCTCCAAGGAGGTCATTTGATTACCTCACATCCCTGGTTTAACAATGACACATGCCTATTTAATTTCATTCTTATGTCCTTTTGTATAAGAATTTGGATAAAGTTTTAAATTAATATGTTTAAACAATTCAATCAAATAAAATATAAAGTCTAAACATACACATACATTCATCATTTAAGTGTGCTAAAATATTTACATGTATAGATACACTTAGTATTAAATCATATGCATGTTACATGTGATGGAAAGGAATGATTTAATATATGTCATGTGATAGTAATTCAATTAAATTAATCTTATGATGCCTTTCATTTTGAATAGGATTATTTATAGTGAACCTAAACTTAGATTAATTAAATCATTTAATAAGCCATTCACTGGGAACTAAATCAAATTAATATACTTTAGAAAGTAACTTAAGGTAGGGATGAAAGAGAAATCCTCTTTTTCTTCTTTATAACACTTAGTTGCTAAGTGTAATCAAATGAAACAAAAGAAAACATAAAAATTCTCAAATCAATTAAACTACTTCAAGTAAAATCAACCTTTCATGTTAAATTGAATCCTTCTACTTAGAAAATACAACACTAATGCCTAACAATGCTTACCACACAAGCCTTAATACACACAGAATTAAGTCACCAATTTAGCTCTAAGTTAGATGGTATATGTGATGTATGTTTTGTTTTATGATGTATTATTTTATGTGGGTGTATATTTTAGAATGGATGATGATAATATTAGCCTAATCATGTGATAGATTATGCTTAAGGGATGCTTAAATTAATTTTTTTTAGGTTGCTTAAATCCTTAAGCATAATCCAAGTTAAGATAGTTGAGCTTAGTTACCCATGTGTGCTAAGTGAAAATTATAAAACTGCTAGATAATATGTATATTTAGCTAACCATTATTTTTAGTGTAGTTTGATTTCCCCACATAAATTTAATTTTGTAATAGGAATTAGGATTGCTATGGGGATTAGGATGAAAGGGCTAAGGTTTGTCTTGGGGTGCTTTGTGAAGCATTTGAAGCAAGCACCATCTTAATCAAAGAAGGGACCAAATCAAAATGGATATATGAAGAAAGAAGACCCCCCATAACATTAAATACAATTATAATTATTCTTTATATTCCAAGTTATAAGGGTAGAGTAGGTACCTATCTCTTCTCTCTCTTGTATGACCAATCAAGACTAATCTTTTATAATTTTATGATAGTTTATAAATTTGTTTGATGGTTTACATTGTGCATTAGACACATGCTTTTCATAGTTCTTAAATGATTGATGCTTTAATGTGTGGCTTGGATATGAATAGGCTCTTAGGATAAAATAATTTTTCTACCCAATTAATCACTCATAACTAAATTTTAAGAACTCATAACCTTATCATAAATCCTAAGACATAAATAAAATAATTAAAAGATTTAGCAACCCCATAGCAATATGGTTGTATGTTTCACATCATGCATGCATATTCTTTCTCTCTTGAACAAGAAGGATCTCCATCCTTGCGATAAAGGAATGCTTGACTTATGAGGGCATCCCTTGTGGTGGAGAACACCTATTCTAAATTTTGATAACCTATTTCATCATGCATTTAGCATAAGAAACTCTAAAGCCTCAAATAAATGTGTCTAAAATGAAATAAAATTTGAAAAGATTTTGCATCTATAGATTAAGTCATATGCTCATACCACTCATTATCTCTTAGAGAGTGTGTTTAGGACTTTAGTCTCTTTCTAATTAAATAACTAGCTATTTGCAATCCATAAGACACTACATGGTTTTAAAATCATAATTAGTTTACCACCTGGAGGTTATAAGTCCGTAAGTCACAATTTATTCTCTGGAGGTAAACTTATGTCCACTTGTCATTAGATTTAGGTCACTTCATACTCAAGCTCCCTAGATTTAGGATTGAGGTAGCTATTTTCTTGGGCTACAAGAATAAATCATCACCTCTTGCATTCCACAACCTTGTGTTGGTGGATTATAAGACAATCTAATAAATTTCAACTCAAAATATATAAATCTCCTCAACTTCAAAATTATAATGCCCAACCATAGGATATATATATTGGAATGCTCACTAGACTTCTTAATATCATGAGTATTTCTACTTATTTCATTTGGATTCCAAAATAAGTCTTCTCCTTGAACATTTCCAATTGATTTTCCAAATATAACCAATCCTTTAATATAACCTGAAATCTAGATGATAATTGTTTACTTTAATCAGAGTATTCTTAGAAATTTCATTTCCTAATGTAATTAACTAAGGAGGCTTGCCTCCAGAACAACTTGGTTTAATATAAACCCTACTTTATTCTTCCATGTAAAGTAAAAAATCTTGGTACATTCAAGACCCATCTTGGCTTAGAGTCCTTATTATTGATTAGTCCATTGTAGTACATCATACCTAAATGTTGCAATCATCACTCAAAAGTACCCCTATGATCTATGGTGTACCCCTCCTACATCCAAAAAATAAACACAATACCCTCTCCTTATTCATTGAATCCTCTCAACATCATCCTTTCTTTTGCGCTTTAGAGATGTCGATCCTCAAGCAGCTAAGGGTTCTTAGACTCATAGTGTTGACTGATACACGTGGCTCAACTAGAACTTTGAATAGCCTGTATTGCCAACATCCACTATAATGTAAAGAGGCAGTTGTGCTCAATTGTCCCTAGGAGTAAGTCTTCATCAATGAATGTAACTCCTAAGATGTCCTTCGAGTGGCATGCCTCCTCTTTAATGGCCAAGCAATATATATAGATCAAGTAAGGCCTTTAGAGATTCCCTCATCTCTTTGGATAAGACAAGGGTATAGATATGCTTAACTTAGGAAACTTTAAGGTGAGCTAACATTGTAATCCTTATCCTCCACAAGCATATCCATGGGTGGAGCATCTTATGGAGGGGCTATATACTCACTGGAACCAATGACTTACTTACCCTTATCCTGAGGTGCTACCTTAGAGATAAAAGTTTTCCACTGCATAGGTTGACTTCAATGACTTCTTGGAATGATGAGCTTGTCGAAAGTTCTACCTTCTCATGCATACCTATAGCTTCTCCTATGGGATCCTCTAGTCAATTAACTCCAAGTCAATCTCAAGAGGTGAGCATGATTGATTCATAGAAAGATAGTCCAACTTTGAATAGAAAGGAAAAGATCAACTACTAGAGCTATTATTTTACTTAGACTTAGAGATCTTCAATATGAATAAAATCAAGAGCATCAAAAGTAGACAATATATAAGTAGAATCAGCTTTCTTCATTAATTTCTTTTGGGTGAAGGTACATGATATAAATCAAGTAAAGTATGAGTAAGGGATTTAGTGCCCTTATCCTAGATACAATGCTCATGGAAGAGAGCTAGCAAAAGAGGTGGTAGCTAACAAATGAGGAGTACTAGACCTGACATGGCTAACCACTGACTATCCCGCAAGTATGGTTACCTCGCCGCTAGTTGTGACCATCTCTAAGTTGTCCTTCCAACTAGCAAACCTTCCTTAGTGTTGGATTTGATACTTGCACTAAGGAAAGTTTATTGATCTTGAAATGATGTTCTTGAGGTGAAAGGGAGATATCCTAACCTTCTTCTCTAAGAGGATGAGAAGTATCCCCAAGGATTACACTAACCAAATGGTTGTTCTAATAAGTATTCCTTGGGAAAACTATGGCAACTTGTAGCCAAGCTAGACCTTAAAAGTGATACATTCCTCTAAGATATGGCCTAACATGATGGGAGGCAATAGTTGATCATTTGCCTCTCTCCCAGGCTAGGTAACTGAAAGTCAAGTTTCTTTAAGAGATTCTTAAAGATTATCCTAACTACCTCCTCTTGATTGAATATGGCTTTCAATCAATCGCAAAAGTAGGTGGAAAGCACACCGGCAATGATATGAATATCGCTACTGCAGTACCGAGGTGGTGGAAATGGTCATCTAGTGGTGGTATGATGGTGTGGTGGCAAAGGAGGCTACTGAGCTCAAAGTCTCTCAACTCCAGCTTCCTATGTCCACAATAAGTCTCCCGCTTCTTCTCAAACACTCTACTGGCCTATGATTGGTTAGAAAGGGCAACTATTTGCTTCCTCTTGTAGGTTAGCTTCCTTGTTGATTAATTTCTAATGTTTTGATAGTATAGCCTTTAAGCATGAAGGCAATAAGATATTCTTGAGAAGAATCTAATGGCATGTTGTTCTTGTGTTAAGATTTCACTCAAGTTGTTAACTTGAGACCGAATCAATAAGGACTCATTGAGTTTCTATTTCTACAATGAGGTCGCCACAATCACCCTCATCGAGCTCCAAAGAAACCTCTTGATGAAGAGGTGCTAATTCAAGAAACTTCATCAACTGGCGATACCAATCAAATGCAACACATGACTATTAATGAAAAGATAAGAGGAGTGCATTGCCACTTGTTGCAATCTCTAAAATATGTAATGTGTTATCGTGGGTTCACATCAAAGATCTTGAAGGATGGTGGCACAAAACCTAAATAAAATAAAAACTAAACAAAAATCTAAACCCTAAACTAAAAAAAATCTAAACTTAAAATAAACAAAATAAAATAAACAAAAACAAAACTTAAATAAATAAAACCTAAACCTAAACCTTTTACTAAACATAAAATCTAAACTATATAAAATAAAATAAACTAAAAATAAACCTAAACCTATACAAAAAAAACCTTAAAAAAACCTAAAATAAAAACCTAAACCTAAAAACATAAAATAAAAAAACCAAACAAAACTAAAAAAATAAAAAAAATAAATAAAACCTAAACCTAAAATAAAATAAAAATATAACTAAATTAAAATAAATATAAACCTAAACCTAAACCAAAAAAATTAAACTAAAAAATAAACTAAAATAAATAAAACCTAAACTAAATAAATAAAATAAAATATACTAAATAAAAATAAAAAATAAAAAATAAAATAAACCAAAATAAATAAAAAATAAACTAAATAAACTAAATAAAACTAAATCAACTAGTTTACTTAATTAAAAAGAAAAAAACCCTAAACTCTAAACCCTAAATCCTAAAGCTAAATAAATAAATAATAAAACTAAAAAAACCTAAACCTACAACCTAAACCCAAACTTAATAAAAAACCTAACCTAAACTAAATAATAACCCTAAATAACTCTAACTAAACCCTAAACCTAAATAAACCCTAAAACCTAAACCTAAACTAACCTAAACCCTAAACTCTAAACTAAACTAAAATTAAACCTAAACCTAAACCCTAAACTAATAAAAACCTAAACTAAACCCTAAAAATAAAGCTCTAAACACTAAACTAAACCCAACCTAAACCCTAAACACAAACTAAAACCCTAAAACTAAACCCTAAACCCTAAAAAAAAACCCTAAAACCTAAAACTAAACCTAAACTAAATAAAACCTAAAATAAAATAAATAAATAAAATGTAAACCTAAAGAAATAAATAAAAAAAAAATCTAAACCTAAACTAAAATATGTAAACTAATAAAAGTAAACTAAAATAAAATAAATAAAAACTTAAGCTAAACTAAAAAATAAATAAACCTAAAATAAAATAAAATTAAAACTAAATAAAAACTTAAACCTAAAAAATAAACCTCAAAATTAAACATAAAAATAAATAAAAAATAAAACCTAAACCCTAAACTAAAAAAAAAATAGAACCTAAACTAAAAATAAAATAAATAAAAAGTATACTTAAACCTAAACTAAAATAAACTAAACTAAAATAAATAAAACCTAAACCCTAAATAAACTATACCTAAACATAAACCTAAACTAAACTAAATAAAATAAATAAAATAAACCTAAACCTACTAAAAAAATAAACATAAAATATACCTAAAAAACCTAAAACCTAAACCTAAAAAAATAAAAAACCTAAACCTAAACCTAAAAATAAAAAGAAAATAAACCTAAAAAAATAAAAATAAACTCAACTAAAAAAATAAACCTATTTGCTAAAAATTTTATCTATGTCAAAATAAAAAGGTGTGTTACTGGTTGATGAAAAGAAGAAATTTTGAATAATGTTCTCTTAATAAAATAAATAAACTAAAACCTAACCCTAGACTAAAACCTAAACCCTAAACTAAAACCCAAACCCTAAACCCTAAACAAAAAACCTAAATAAACCCTAAAACCTAAAAAACCCTAAACCTAAACCTCCTAAATTAAACTTAAACCTATACTTAAAATAAATAAACCTAAAAAACCCTAAACAAATAAAACCCTAAACCCTAAACCATAAAAAGTTAAAACCAAAATCTAATCTAAGTAAAACCTAAAATAAAATAAATAAAAAATTAAGCCAAAATGAAAAATAATAATAAAGTAAAAACCTAAACTAAACCCTAAACCTAAACCTAATAAGAAAATAGAATAAAAAAAAAACTAAAATAAAATAAATAAAAAACCTAAACTAAACTAAAAATAATAAAAAGCTAAATAAATAAAACTAAACCTAAAATAAAAATAAAATAAACTTAATATAAAAAATAAAAACTTAAAAACTTAAAATAACCTAAAAAATAAACCTAAATATAAATAATATAAAACCTAAAAAAAAAAAAAAACTAAACCTAAAATAAAAATAAAATAAACCTATACCTAAACTAAAATAAACTAAACTAAAATAAATAAAACCTAAACCTAAACCTAAAATAAACTAAACCAAAACATAAACCTAAACACTAAATAAAATAAAATAAACCTAAACCTAAACTAAAAAATAAAACCTAAAAATAAACCTAAAAATAAAAAATAAAACGTTAACCTGAAAAATAATGTAAAAATATAAATAAACAAAAATAAATAAAACTAAACCTAAACCTAAATCTAAAAAAATAAACTAAAATAAAACCTAAACTAAAATAAATAAACAAAATAAAATTAAAAATGAACCCAAATTAAAATATAAAATAAAATATACTAAAATAAATAAAAAAACTAAATAAATCTAAATTTAAGAGTTTACTTAAATTAAAAAATAAAAAAAATAACTAACCCTAAACCAAACCTAAACCTAAACCCCAAAACCTAATCCTAAACCTAAACCCTAAACTAAACAAACTAAACCTAAACCCTAAACCCCAAACCAAAACCTAAACTCTAAACCCTAAACCTAAACCTAAACTAAATAAAACCTAAAACTAAAATAATTAAAAAACCTAAACCTAAATAAAAAAATAAAAAAATAAATAAAAAATAACTAAAACTAAAAACCTAAACATAAACCTAAACCTAAACTAAACCTAAACTATGCCTAAACCTAAAAAATAAAATAAAATAAAATAAAAAATAAACTAAAATAAAAATAATAAAAAAAAAATAAAATAAAATAAAATAAAAAAATAAAATAAACCAATATAATAAAAAACCTAAAATAAATTAAAATTAAATGTAAAATAAAAATGAAATAAACATAAAATAAATTATAAACTAAATAAAACTTAAACCTAAAAAAAAACCTAATCCATAACCTTAAAAAAATCCTAAACCTAAAATAAACATAATAAAATAAGCATAAACCTAAACTAAAATAAATAGAAGCTAAACCTAAACCCTAAATTAAATAAAATAAAATAAAGTAGAAATTAACCTAAACCTAAAAAAAAAAAATAAAAAATAAACTAAAATAAAACCTAAAACCTAAACCTAAAAAAAAAAAAACTAAACTTAAACTTATAAATAAAAAAAAAACCTAAACCTAAAAAATAAAATAACAATAAAACTAAACTAAAAACTAAGCATACACCTAAACTTAAACCTAAGAAATAAACTAAAATAAAAAACCTAAAGTAAACTTAAGAAACTAAACTAAATAAAAATAAAAAATAAACCTACATAAAAATAAAAAAATAAAATAAACTAAAATAAATAAAAAAATTAAAATAATAAACCTGTTTACTTAATTTAAAATAAATAATAAAACCCTAAACCATAAACTATAAAGAAAAAAACCTAAACTAAAACCTAAACTAAACCCTATGACCTAAACCTAAAACCTAAACCCTAAACCCTAAACTAACCCTAAACCCAAACTAAACCTAACAACCTAAAAAAACCTAAACCTAAACCAACTAAAATAAAACCTAATAAACCTAAATCTAAACCTAAATAAACCTAAACTAAACAAAACCCTAAACCCTAAAACACTAAAAAAGCCTAAACACTAAACCCTAAACCCTAAACCAAACCCTAACCTCAAACCCTAAACCCTAAATAAACCCTAAAAACCTAAACCTAAACTAAATAAACCTATAAAAATAAATAAAAAACATAAACCTAAATAAAATAAACTAAAATAAAATAAAAACCTAAATTAAAACCAAAACCTAACCTTAAAAAAATAAAAAAAATGAATATACATAAATTAAATTTAAATAAGAAAAACAAAACTAAACTAAAAATATAAAATAAACTTAAAGAGTAAAAATGTAAATAAAATAAAAACTAAACGAAAAATAAAAAGAAAATAAAAAAAATAAAAACGTAAACCTAAAAAAGTAAACCTAAAAATAAAACCTAAAAATAAATAAAAAAATCTAATCCATAAACTAAAAAAAATAAACAAAAATAAATAAAACTTAAACCTAAACCTAAAATAAACCAAACCTAAACCTTAACATAAACTAAATAAAATAAAATAAACTTAAAATAAACCTAAACCAAAACTAAAAAAATTAAATAAAAACCTAAACCTAAAAAATAAAATAAAAACCTAAACTAAATCCTGAAAATAAAAAATATAACCTAAACCTAAAAAATAAAATAAAAATAAAGCTAAAAAAACTAAACCTAAAATAAATAAAATAAATAAAGTTAAACTAAAATAAATAAACTAACTAAATAAAAATAAACTTAAATAAAATAAAAATAAACTATAAATAAAAATAAAACAAACTAATTAAAATAAACCCTAAACCTAAATTAAATAAATTCTAAACCCTAAACCCTAAAATAAACAAAACCCTAAACCCTAAACCCTAAACCCTAAACCTAAAACATTAAACACTAAACTTAAACTAAACCCTAAATAAATAAAACCCCTAACCCTAAACTTAAACCCTACCTAAATAAACTAAACCCTAAACCTAAACCCTAACCCTAAACCCTAAGTTAACCTAAACCCTAAATCATAAAGCCTCAAAACCTAAACCTTCAAGCTAAACACTAAACCTAAACCTAACCTTATAAACCAAAACCTTAAACCCTAAACTCTAAAACATAAACTCTAAACCTTAAACCCTAAACTCTAAACTAAAACCCTAAAACCTAAAAGCTTTAACCTAAACTAAATAAAACCTAATAATAAAATAAATAAAACTTAAACCTAAATAAAATAAAAATAAAATAATAAAAAACCTAAATTAAAACCTAAACCTAAAAAAATAAATAAAAAATAAAATAAATTAAATAAAATTAACAAAACTTAAACTAACTAAATAAATAAAATAAAATAAACTTAAGAATAAAATATAAATAAAATAAAACTAAATAAAATAAAATAAAATAAAATAAAACTAAATAAAACCTAAAACCCTAAACCTAAAAATAAACCCTAAACTCTAAACCTAAAAACCTAAACTAAACCCTAAAAAACCTCCTAAACCAACTAAACCCTAAATAAACCTAAACCCTAAAACCTAAATAAACCTAAACTAAAACTTAAACCTAAACCTAAACTAAACCTAAACCCTAAAGTAACCCTAAACCTAAATTAACCCTAAACCTAAACCTAAACCTAAACCTAAACATACATTTAAACACTAAACCTAAATCCTAAACCTTAAACCCTAAACCCTAAACCTAAACCAAAACCTATACCCAAAATCCTAAACCCTAAACCTAAAAAATAAAAACCTAAACCTAAACTAAATAAAACCTAATAATAAATAAATAAAAAATCTAAACCTAAATAAATAAAATAAAATAAAATAAACTAAAACCTAAACCTAAACCTAAAATCAAATATAAAATTAATTAAAATAAAATAAATAAAACCTAAACTAAACTAAAAATAAACTAAAATAAAAAAAAACCTAAATAAATAAAACTAAAATAAACAAAAATAAATAAAGTAAAAAATAAAATAAAACCTAAACCTAAAATAAACCTAAAATAAATAAAATAAAACATAAACCTTAAACTAAAACCTAAACCTAAAAAAATAAAATAAACAAATAAAATAAACCTAAACCTAAATTAAAAAATAAACTAAAATAAAACCTAAACCAAAACCTAAATAATAAACCTAAACCTAAACTTAAAATAAATAAAATAAATAAAATAAAAATAAACCTAAACATAAACTAAAAAATAAAACTTAAAAATAAACCTAAACTAAAAACTTAAAACCTAAACATAAAAAAAAGAAACCTAAAATAAAAAATAAACAATAAACCAAAAATATAAAACAAAAATAAAACTCTGCTAAAAAAATAAACATAAACCTCAAAAATAACCAAAAATAAAAAACCTAAACTAAAATAAAAACTAAACTAAACATAAAAATAAACCTAATAAAATAAAATAAAATATCTCATATAAAAAAATAAATAAACTAAACCTGATGCATTTACTTAAAACCTAAACCCTAAATAACCCAAATAAACCCTAAACCCTAAACCTTAAACCTACAACCCTAAACCTACAATTCAAAACCTACAACACTAAACCCTAAACCCTAAAACCTTGAACCCTAAGCCCTAAACCCTAAACCCTAAAACCCTAAACCCTAAACCCTAAACCCTAAACCCTAAACCTAAATAAAATCCTAACCCTAAATCCAAACCCAAACCTAAAACCCAAACCTAAAAAAACCTCCTAAACCTAAAACCTAAAACTAAACCAAAATAAAAAACTAAATTAAATAAAAAATAAAATAAAACCTAAACTAAAACCTAATAACCTAAACCTAAACTAAAACCTAAACTAAACCTAAGCAAACATAAAATAAAATAAAATAAAAAAATAAACTAAGTTAAAATAAATAAATAAAACCTAAACTAAACTAAAATAAAATAAAATAACCTATAAAATAAAAAACCTAAATAAAATGAAAACTAAATGTAATAAAAACCTAAAATAAATTAAAAACTAAATAAAACCTAACCCTAAAAAATAAACTAAAAAAGAAAATCTAAAAATATATAAAAAAACCTAAATCCTAAATTAAAAAAAAAACTAAACCTAAAATAAATGAAATAAAATAACCCTAAACCTAAACTAAAATAAATAAAACATAAACCTAAAATAAACTAAACCAAAACCCTAAACTAAATAAAATAAAATAAACTAAAATAAACCTAAACCTAAACTAAAAAATAAAACCTAAAATAAAATAAAACCTAAACTAAACCTAAATAAAAAAAAAACCTAAACCTAAAAAAATAAAATAAAATATAAAACTAAAAAAAATAAGCAAACACCAAAACCTTAACCTAAGAAATAAACTAAAATAAAAAACCTACACTAAAATAAATAAACAAAACTAAATAAAAAATAAAAGAAACTAAAATAAAAAATATACTAAATAAACTAAATAAATCTAAACTTATCCGTTTACTTAATTAATTAATAAATAAAAACCCTAACCCCTAAATCATAAATTCTAGACCCTAAACCCTAATCCCTAAAACTAACCCTAAACCTTATACACTATACCTTAAACTATAAAATAAAACCTAAAAACCTAAAATAAAAAAACATATAAACCTAAAATAAAATAAAAACCTAAACCTATTCTAAAATAAAAATAAACCTCAACCTAAAAAATAAAATAAAAATAAAACTCAACTAAAAAATAAACATAAACCTAAACCTAAACCCAAAAAATAAACTAAACTAAATAAAATAAATAAACTAAACTAAATTAAATAAACTTAAAATAAATAAACTAAACTAAATAAAAAGAAAAATAAAGATAAAAAATAAGAAATAAAATAAACTAAAATAATAATAAAAACTAAACTAGATAAACCTAAACCTAAACTAATGAAACAAAAAAACCTAAAATTAAGCTAAATTTAAACCTAAAGAATCTAAACCTAAACCCTAAACACTAAAACTAAAAACTTAAATAAACCTATAAACTCTAAACTCTAAACCTAAACAAACCTAAACTCTAAACCTAAACCCTAACTAACCCTAACTAAAACTAAACTAAACAACCCTAACCTAAACTATAAACTAAACTATAAACCCTAAACTTAAACCAGTAACATAAAACCTAAACCTAAAGTAAAACTAAACCTAAACCCTAAACTAAACCCTAAACCTAAACTCAAAACCCTAAACCTTAAAGCCTAAACACTAAACCCTAATCCTAACCCTTAAACCTTAAACCCTAACCCTAAACGCTAAACCCTAAACCCTAAACCTACTAAATAAAAAATAATAATAAAATAAATAAGTAAATAAATTTAAATATAAATAAATTAAAATAAATAAAATAGAATAAAAACCTAAATTAAAGCCAAAATATAAACCTAAAAATAAAAAATAAAATATAAAAATAAACTAAAATAAAATAAATAAAAACCTAAACTAAATTAAAAAATAAAATAAACCTAAGAATAAAAACATAAATAAAATAAAAAATAAACATAAATTAAAAATAAAATCAAATTAAATCAAATAAAATAAAAACTAAATAAAAACCTAAACCTAAAAAATAAATAAAATAAACATAATCCATAAATTAAAAACCTAAACCTAAAATAAAAATAAAAAATAAACAAATAAATAAACCTAAACCTAAACTAAATAAAAGTAAAATGAATAAATAAACCTAAACCTAAAAGTAACTAAATCTAAACTAAATAAAATAAAATTAACTAAAAATAAATATAAACCTAAACTAAAAAATAAAACATAAAAATAAATATAAAATATAAGATAGAACTTTAACCTATAAACAAAAATCTAAACCTAAATTGAAACCTTAAAATAAAAAATAAAACTGAAACCTTAAAAATAAAAAAAAAATAAAACTCAACTAAAAAAACAAACATAAACCTAAACTTAAACCTAAAAAAATAAACAAATAAAACCTAAACCAAAAAAAAGTAAACCTAAAATAAATAAACTAATCTAAAAAAAATAAAAAAAACCTAATAAAATAATAAAATAAAATAAAATAAAATAAATAAAATAAAATAAACTAATAAACCAAAAATAAATAAAAAAAATAATTAAAATAAATAAACTAAACTAAACCTAAATATCCTAATAAAATAAATTTAATAAAAAAAAAATCTAAACCTAAAACCTAAATCTAAACTAAATAAACCTAAACTAAAACTCTAAAACTAAACTAAAGTTTAAACCTAAAACCTAAACTATAATAAACCAAATAAACTAAACCCTAAACTAAACTAAAAAATACTAAACCTAAACCCTAAACCTAAACTTAAACCTAAAACCTAAAACCTAAAACCTAAAACTAAACTAAATCATAAATTAAACCTAAACCCTAAACCCTAAACCCTAAACCTAAACTATAAACCCTAAATCCCAAAACCTTAAACCTAAAAGCTAAACCCAAAACCCTAAACCTAGTAACCTAAACCTAAAACCCTAAAGCCTAAACCCTAAACCCCTGAAAACCTAACCCTAAAGCCTAAACACTAAACCCAACCTAACCTAAACCCTAAACTAAACCCTAAACCTTAAAATGCTAAATCCTAAACCCTAAACCCTAACAACCTAAAAACCTAAACCTAAAGTAAATATAACTTAATAATAAAATATACAAAAAAACATAAACCTAAATAAAATAAAAAATAAATTAAAATAAAACCTAAACTAAAACCTAAACCTAAACCTAAAAATAAAATAAAAATTAAATAAATTAAAATAAAAAAAAATAAAACTTAAACTAAACTAAAAAATAAAATAAACCTAAGAATAAAAACATAAAATATATAAACTAAATAAAATAAAATAAACCTAAAATAAAATAAAATAAAAAACTAAATAAAAAAACCTAAACCAAAAAATAAACCTAAAATAAATAAAAAAAATAAAACCTAAACCTAAACTAAAAAAAACTAGACCTAAAATAAAAAATAAAATAAACAAATTAAAATAAACTTAAACCTAAATTAAAATAAGTTAAACTAAAATAAACTAAACCTAAACCTAAACCTAAACATAAATTAAAAATAAAATAAAATAAACTAAAATAAACCTAAACCTAAACTAAAAAATAAAACTTAAAAATAAACCTAAAATAAAATCTTAAACCTAAACCTAAAAAAATAAAATAAAAATCTAAACCGAGACCTAAAAATAAAAAATAAAACATAAATCATAAAAATAAAATAAAAATAAAGCTCAACTAAAAAAATAAGCTTAAACCTCAAAAAATAAGCAAAAAAAACCTAAACTAAAATAAATAAACCTAAAATAAATAAACTAAACTAAATAAAAATAAAAAATAAACCAAAATAATAATAAAATAATAAAATAAACTCAAATAAATAAAAAATAAACTAAATAAACTAAATAAACCTAAACCCTAAATCCTAAACCCTAAACCCTAAACCTTAAACATTAAACCTACAACCCTAAACCTACAGCCCTAAACCTGCAACCCTAAACCCTAAACCCTAAAACCCTAAACCATAAACCATAAACTTTAAATTCTAAAACCTTAAACCCTAAACCCTATGATGTAAACCCTAAACCCCAAAACATACAACCATAAACCCTAGACCCCAAACCCTAAAGCATAAACTATAAACTAACCCTAAAACTTAAACCCTAAACTAACCCTAAACCCTAAGAAAGGGTAGGAACTTGACGTCAAGGACATCACCATCAACTAAGCTCAGTTTAGATCTATCGGTGGAGGTGAAGGTGGAGGCGATGGTTATCGTAGTGGTGGGGATATGATGGTGGTGGATATGGTGGTGGTTAAGAGGAGGAGAGCGACAGAGGTTATAACCATGAGAGAGAGAGTGATATGATGGCACTTACTACTTGAGAAGTGGGGTGGTTCGATGGGAAAGAAATGATCCGATCTGCCGAAACTATGTCTGAAAGATAAAATAATTCAACTTATCTAGGGTTTTTAATTTGCTCTATGAGTGCTCATTTTTTATCTATGTCATCGCTTATGTCTTAAAAAACATGGGGTTCTACGTGGTTGATAAAATTGAAAAGAAGAAATATTGAATATGAAATTTTTCTCTATTAAAAAAATCCTTAAACTCTAAACCCTAAATCATAAATCCTAAACTAAAAATTAAACCCTAAATTTAAAACCTAAACCCTAAACCCTAAACCCTAAAACCCTAAACCCTAAGCCCTAAACCCTAAAACCATAAAGTCTTAAACCCAATAAACTTATAACCCTAAACCTTAAACCTTAAACCCCAAACCCTAAACCCTAAACCCTAAAACCTAAACTAACCAAAACTAACACTAAACCTAAACCCTAAACCTTGAATAAATATGTCATTGGGGTAGATCTAAAGAATAACCTAATCAAAACATAGTTATAGTAGCTAAAGAAAATGTCTTCAAGAGACTTTTCCTTGACTATTAGAGATTTGAATACCCTAAACCCTAACCCTAAATTATATTATATTACCACATATTATAGTATAATGTAGCATCATATATTTGAGCATGTAGTGACATATTTTTGGATGTTATAAAATGTTTTGAAATGTTTTAGTATATTATGGTATTGTGCCCTATAGTTTATATTAATATAAATCATACAAATATTGATTTCATAAATCACATGATGAAATTTGTTAAATTTGATGTGGAAATTAGTACCAAAGGTAGCCAAAAGGTGTTACGCCACTGTACTCTAAAAAAATAAGATTTTATGTTAAAAAAATATTATGTTGTGGCATATATATAGCATCTTATATCATATTATATTATTTTGTGCATTTTAAATTCTTTAGTATTTCACAATCATGTAGTCAAGCCTACATTAGCATTTATTTAAAAATGTTGATTTAGACTTTAAAATGGTGGAATTTTGCCAAATTCATAATAGGTAATGGCATCATAATATATTGTTTAAATTTAAAATATGTAAGTCATATGACTAAAATATATAGTTTTTTATTCTTTTGACTAATTTTATGAGTTTTATTTTAAGCAATCCCTTGTGATGTGATATGCAATATAATATAATATAATATATAGTGTATTATAATATATGATGCCATAACATAGTGTAGCATCATGCATTATAGCATACTTTGTGTATTACTACTTGTTGTTTAGCATATTTTAGTTTGTTATAGTATGATGTAGTTTGTACTAGTATAATTCATAAAAAATTTATAAGTCGAGATGATGGGATTTGGCCAAATTTAAGGTAAGTTTTTGGAACATCATTAGGGGTGTGCTATGTTGTGTCATTTAATCAAAAGAATGGAATTTTGCATCAAAAATAAATGTTCATTTTTCAACCAAATTTTATAAATTTTTGCTTAAAGTGATTTATTTTAAGGTGTAATGCAAGATAATATATAAAATGAAAGCATATTAAAATATAATGTACATAACAATATAACTTCACATATATATGATGTGGTGGTGTATATAAATATATATATATATAATTTTAGTATGTTTTACTTTTGTTATAATAATACATTGGGTCAAAACTCACAAAAATGTTAATTTGAAGGTTAAGAACTTGGCCAAATTCATGGCACACACCAAGAAGCAACACCAAAATTATGCTATTTTGTACCATTTCTAATAGAAAAATAATAATTTTACATCCAAAATGAACATTATTCATATTTTGAGAAAATTTTGTTATTTGTTCCTTTTAAGTGACTCTAATGAGGTGTAATGTTAGACAATATATTATATTATAGCAAATTATAATATAACATCTTATATTATAATGTAATATAGTGTGCTAATTCACACTATAATATGTTTAGCATGATATTGTATAGTTAGTTTTACCATCTCAAATCATAAAATGTTGATTACAATGTCAAGATGATGAAATTTGAACGAATACATTGTTAGGCTTTTGGTTGAAGTATTAATGGTGTGAATAAGATAAGAAATAAGATTTGATGAGAATTCCATGTCAAGGACATGGAGGGAGATCCGCTAGGGGATCACATATGCATTGGACATGACATGTGAGGGGTCTATGTCGAGGGCATAGAAGAAGAAAATCTACTAGGGATAAGGTTTGAATTTGATTTGATTATATGATTTCTGGAAAAAAGATCTGATGGGTTAAGAATCTATATTCCACAGGGGATTAAGTTTGAATCAACTTTAATTTGTTTTATTTTAATTGATGTGGAGGCATATCTAGAGATATAAAAGTCTGCTAGGATCGGTATATGAACCTTCCACTAAGAAAGCAGGTTGCTATTTGCTGGGGATTGGGATTTGAGTTTGATTTTATAAATTTATTTGGGGATGTATCTGTTGAGAATAAGAGTTTGGATTTCTTTGATTTAGACTCTTGGGGAGTTATCCACTTAGGGGTTGGTTTTGAATTTGATTTGTTTGCTATATGATTTAGGGCTCCACTAGGGAGAAGGGTGTGATTTAACTCAGGGAAAATCAAATTTTTATTTAATGAGTTAATGTATGGACCAGCAGATGGACCCTGAGAAGGGCTATATCAGCCTTGACCTCGTTTCAAATCCAAAGGGATAGTCTACTGTTGTGGAGAGCTAGCCAACCTAAGGGTTTTCTTTTGGTGTGCAATGATAGAAGAGAAGGCATAAAACTTAGATCTTCCAAAGTGAGGAAAACCACTAAGGTGACCTGTAATAATAAATTGAACCAATGGGAACTTATATCAACAAAAAGTAGTCAAAATTAATTATATCTTACTTTCATGTGATTTGATATGGTTTGTTTGGTTTAGTTTGATTTTGAAGGCATATCCATGGGATGTGAGCTAGGTCAATTTTAATAGATTTAATTTATGGACCATGTCGGTGTATGATGGACCCACTAAGAAGGGGCTATATTAGACTTATCCTATCTTAGATTTACAAATCCAAAGGGATAGTCTATGGGTAGAGCCAACCCAAGCGCTCCTCGTGTGCAATGGTGAAGGAAGAAGTGCACTTACATCTTCTAAAGCACAGAATAATGGCTAGGGTGACTTGTTGGTAGCACAACAAATCGAACCCAACTTATGGGTGACTTCTAAGTGAATGTTGCTGGGGACTTATATTAACTCAAGAGTAGTCAAGTGATTCCAATAGGGAGTTTTACACCGACCTAAAGATAGGATGCCTGGGAAAAGGTATCGTTAGGGTTGTCCTCCAAATCCATAAGTGAATATATATTTTGTTTATATGTTTGTGTGGACCCTATTGGTGTGTGAGCCATGACACTAAGATGGGGCTATGTAGGCCTTGACATATCTCAGACCAAGGGAGAATCGACATCCTGGGATGGATTCTCCAACCACAAGGGTGGTTACTAGGAAAGGGGAAATGCCCAATCTAGTAGTAACCCGAGTAGTGTCTAAATGGGGTCGCAAAAGATGTGATCCAAATATAATTCCCATATAGGAGGTGCTACTAAGGGCATTATCCTGAGCCTTGAAAAAGAAAGCCTATAGGTGAACAATAGCCAACTCAAGGAGATAGCATAGTAAACTTACATCTGCCATGAGTGTTGTATCCTAAGGTGCAAGAACCAACCAACCTAAGGTGTATCTGTCAGCATTAGTGGGTGCCCATTATTGTACAATGATCAACCTGCAAAGAAAGCTTGTTGGCTTACAACTTTCCAAGTAGAACTGATCATCAGGATAGTCTATCATCGGCGGGACGGATGCTATCTAACCTAGAGCGACTACTAAGTGGAGAGCCCTGATGAAGGACTAGACCCAGACTTGAAGCAGTCAGGAGGGAAGGAGCCACTAGGGGACTTATCCTAAACCTCAAATATACTAGACACAGTCAGTGCACAAAGCCTAATCCAAGAAGAAAGCATAGCATACTCACATCCTCTTAATGAAGCTAACATGAGGTAGCTTACCGACCATTAAAGCCTACCAAACTAACAAAGTGCTCATCAGTGTGTAGTGGCTAAGTAAGGAAGGAAAGCATAGAAAACTTACATCCTCTAATGTAAGAAGATAATTGGGGTGACACACTAGCAGGGTAGCATGTCAGCCCGACCTAAAGCAGCTACTGAGTGGTGTCGATGAGGGCATTATTTTAACTCAGAGTAGCCCAAGACAAAAGATATGTGTTTTTTTATATGTTTGTGTGTATTTTGTGTTTGTGTTGTGTCGATGAAGGATAGGACACCACTCGGGTCACTTACACCTACCATAAACACATCATGGTAGATTCACAAGCAAGAGTTCTTCACAAGAAAGAGATTGAATTGAAAATGGAATTTTCATTGATGATAATTATTTTCAAACATGATAATAATATTTCTTTAAGTAGAGCCCATTGATTGGAATCATTAGGTGCTCTCCTTATGATTAATAAGTTGATAAGATCCTCTTATAGGCCTTCTATGGAAAAGGGCCTTCCCAAGTGGTTCAAACTTGCCTCCCATCTTATGATGGGCAACAATCGATCTTCTTAGAACTAAAATAAGCTCTTTTACTTGAAAAGCTCTACGATGGACTAACTTGTCATGAGCTTGAATCATTTTAGCTTTGTATAACTCGAGGTTTTGGCATGCTCACAGGCATCTTTCCTCCAAACCTTCGAGCTCTTCTAATCGTAACTTGGCATTCTACTCTATTGTGATCTTACTACCCACACATATCCTTAGTGATGGGAGTTAGACTTCTAATGGTAAAAGCTTTCAAACCCATACAAGAGAAAGGAGACCGAGTTGGAGTTCTATATGTGCAAGAGGCCACAGGCTTCAACTAACTGCTCATGCCAATGTCGCTTATTATTGTTGAGTGTCTTCTTTAGTATTTGGATAAGAGTTTTGTTAAAGGCTTCTGCTAATCTATTTTCCCTCGGGTAGTTGATGTTAGAATATCTTTAATCTATGTTGTGTCTCCAGGAAAATTTGTTGATCTCGGTGCTCTTGAATGCAGTACCATTATCAAATATAATTCATCGAGGCACTCCAAACCTATACACGATATGGTTTCTAAAATACTAGAGCTCATGCTGAGCTATGACCTCTCTGAGTGGAATCACCTTCACCCATTTGGAAAAGTAGTCAGTTGTAGCTAAGATGAACTAATAACCCTTAAAAGAAGGAGGATCAATCAGACCCACTATGTTGGTACCCCATCACTTGAATGACCATGAGGCCAATGTAGGATGTAGAATGTTAGGTGGTTGGTGTAGGACCACATCATGTATTTGACATTGGTGGCATCTCCTAGCCATATCCATGTAATCTTTGATCATCGATGGCCAGTAGTATCCTAGTCTCTTGATGTTGGCTTTCATCTTCAGACAAGATTGGTTGGCTCTACATAATACTGAGTGTACCTCAATCATGATCTTACAGGCTTCATGCTTGTCTAAAAAATATAACCACATATGATCGAAGGAGCGCTAGTATAAGACACAATCCCCAAGACCATAGGATAGTGCTCTCAGCTTTATCTGATGGGCTTGGGACTTCTCCTAAGGTAGTTTACCTTTATTTAAGTAATCCATGAATGGTTTCCTCTAATCTAACTCCCCATCCTTCTTGGAAATAGAAACCTCCCCTTTAAGAGAGTACTTTTTGATGAGTTCAATATCAATAAAGGATAAGACTTGTCTATTTTAGACTTTTATTGATATGGACTCATCCTTCAAACATGCTAACCCATTAGCAAGCTTGGTTAAAGCATACGCTACAACATTCTATCCTTAAGGAATCTTATAAATGGTAACCTCTGGGATTTGGCCTAATAACTCCATGGTGTACTTATGGTAGTGATAGAGCTTGGGCTTTATAACCCAGAATTTGGTTGATAACTAGCTCAGAATCCTCGAAGGTGTTGATGTTCTGGATGCTTAGAGTAATAACTCTAGATCGGTAATCAGAGCCCCATATTTGGCTTCATTATTGGTTCAAGGATTGGACAGATGATATGAGAATCACATCACATCATGGTCTAGAGTTAAGAGAACTATTCCTACCCCTACCTTTCCTGAAATAGTAGATTTTGGTTCTTCTCATCTTTGAGAGGAAGCCACACTATCAAAGTACATCTCTCAATGGTGAATGCTAGTATCCCCTATGTTCATGATTTTTTCATCGGGGAGATCATTACTAAGTGGAGAGTCAGTAGGAAGTGGGTGTGCTGCTAAGAAATATGCTAACGCTTCCCCTTTCACCACATGGAGGGGTATGAAGGTAATGTCAAACTGCGAGAGGATCATGGACTGTCATGCTAACTATCTGGATATCGTCAACTTTGTCATGAGATATTATAGTGGATTGATCCTAGAGATTAAGTTCACCTTATGAGGAAGCATGTGTGGCATGTGGGATGCAAATATCAAAACTAGGCAATGCTTTTCAATGGGTGGATAATTAGCTCAGGATTAGATGACGGAGGTAGAGTGCATTTTTTCCCTTCGTCAATGGCTTGGGCCAACAAAGAACTAAGGGAGTCATCTAACATAATAGTGTAAAGTATGAATGGCTTGTCTGGGATAGGAGCTCCTAGAACTTGTGGCTTCCTCAAGTAATGCTTGATGTCTTCGAAGGCATGCTCACACTTGTCATCCCACTTAAACTTGGCATCCTTTTTGACAAGTGTTGAGAATGGCTGACATCTTCCTGATATGTTAGATATAAAGAATCTTAAATATGCCAACCACCCTTGGAATGATCGAGTTGAGTTAAACTTTAAGGGGTGGCATTTCTAATCTCACATCGATCCCTTCCGGTGTCAGACAACAAACCCAAGGAATTTCCCTGAAGCTACTCTGAATGCACACTTCAGGGGGTTCCTTTTGAGGTTAAATTGTCTTAACTATTCAAAAACTACTCTCAAGTCAAAGAGATGGTATTCTTTTTCTCTACTTTTGATCATGCAATCATCGACATAGCACTCAACTTGATGATGAATGAATTCATCGAAGATTCAAGTCGTAGCCCGTTGGTATGTAGCACCGGCATTTTTAAGGCTGAAAGGCATGACCTTATAGTAATAAATTCCTATCGGGGTTCTAAAAGCAGTGTTTCTTTCATCTTCAGGGGCCATCATTATTTGGTTATATCTAGATAAGCCATTCATGAAATAGAAGACTGTATGAGATGAGGTAAGGTCCACCATTAGCTTCAGGATTGATAGTGAAAATTCATCTTTTGGACATGCCTTATTTAAATCCTTAAAATCAATGCATATGTGAATTGGGCCATTCTTTTTCTTAACTAGGGAGACTCTGACTAACCAAGTAGGGTATTTTTCTTTCTGAATGAAGCTAGCATCGATTAATTTCTTGACTTCATAAATGACTTGTTCTGTCTAATCGCATGTCTAGGACCTTACTTGATAGGGTTCAATAGGCTCTATTGCTAGTTTATGGATTGCCAGAGCCAATCCATGCATCTCTTTATAATTCTATGTCCTTAAACTCAACAAGCCTAACTAAGTCTTTGGTTTCAATTTCATTCAACAAAGAACTGATGTATGTCGAGGATCTTATTCAATTCCTAAGTTGATTTCCTTGAGCTCGTCGATGGTTGACTTGATCTCTCCTTCAAACTTTGGCAGTGCATCTTTAACTTCAAAATCATCTAGATCATCTAAAGTTTCTAAGCATAGCTCCTCATATGAGTTAATGTGATTTGAAAAGAACTTGTCAGATTCTAAATGATTGGTGATGACTAAGCAATAATCATCATCATTGACTGAACTCACTGAATCCTAGTCCTGGTCTTGATTGAGAGCTATTGCATTTGTTCTTCATTATTCTTTTGAAGTAGTCTGACCTGTGCATTGACAAAGTATGTAGGATTAACCCTTTCTTTGCTAAATTATGAAGACAAGGCAAGAACCAATCAAAAGGTAATTCTATTAAATCTTTATATGAATCATCCTTAAGTTCTACATCAACTTCTTGACTTGAGGATGATGCTCACAGAAAGAACCTCTGAGTCTTCAAACTTGTGGATGACTTAGGGGTTTCCTTAACTACCAAACCCTCTAGTTTTTGAGAGGAAAGTGGGGTTAGAGATAAGGTTCTCAATTGATGCATAACTTTTTCACATATAGACTTGGATACACTTATGCTTTGCTTTGGAGCTCGATCTTCATTTTTATCTGGCTCAAGTGTCACCTCCAAGGGAATCTACCGAGAAGAGTTAGTTTTGTGTGCTAACCATATAAGACTCATCCTATGAACTAGATTCTAAGTCAATATGGATAGCAGGTGTACTCCTAATAGTTGGGACATATCTTCTATTGGGTGGCCAATATGAACATTTTCCACCCCTGGGACTACCTCTGAACTGGCCTCTTCCTCTTCCTGGTGGAGGTCAGGTCATCCTACCTATATGTTTGAATGGAGTAATTAGCTATGGGTGGAATCTAATGTTAGGCTCCACTTACACCACCAAGTCTATTTTCCCTCCCTTTTATTTACTTCTTCATTTTCTCTTTACTTTACTTTTTTTTCTCCTCACTTTTATTTTTCTTTTTCTTTTTCTTTTATTTTTTAACTTTGGCCAAGTTTGTAAGAATAGACTTGTTGATTTTGTAGGACGTAGTAAGCCACGTCCTCATATATGATGACCTTATGAACTGTAAATGGTTTAAGATCTCCTTTAACATAGAAGATGATCCCACCTCTCACAAACTTCATACACTAAAGTAGAGAGGATGGAACTATGTTGTCCTCATGTATCCATGGTCCCCAAGCAAAGCCTCAAAGATGTATCTAGTCTATAATATGAAATTTAACTTGGTCTTCCAATCATCTATCTCTGGGGCAACATTATGGAGCCTAATGCCTTGACCTCACTTTTGGAGTGCAGATTCAATCTTCCCATCTTAGACTTAGGAGTCTTCTAGACACTAAGTCTTCCCTAGTCATAAGACACTTCTAACAATTAGGTAAACAATTAACCTAAGCTTAAAAACTTAAAAGGGTTAACCATAGGATTAGGTTATGCCTTAGGGATTAGGATAATTCACCTATCCTACAACCCAAATCCATTACATGTTCACCTTCTCAAACCAAACCTCAAGTTCAAAAACATTAAATTCAAATCCAAACTCAAACCCAAATTCCAAAACCAAATGATTGAAGCCCATGATCAAATCCAAACTTGAAACCCTTCCTAAGCCATATGACCTATCCCATGGATTTAGCCAAATCATAATCCAAATCAATCCAAAATCAATTGATTTTCTCATAATCAATTTATATCTTCAATCATCTTCCTAAATATAAATCAAATCTACATTCAAATGGCTAAACTAAATCAAATTAAATTAAAACCCTTTCTAAGCCATATGACCTATCCTATGGACTTAGCCAAATATTAAACTAAATCATGTCAAACTCTATTGAATTTCCTAGAAATTAATCAAATTTTCAATCCTCTTCATAAATTTAAATGAAATATACATTTAAATAATCAAAACTAAATCAAACCAAATCAAAATTCAAACCTAAGCCACATGACCCAACTCCATGGACTTAGCCAAATTTCTTCATTCCAAAACCCAAATTCAATAGATTTTCTCATGAATCAATCAAACCTACACTCATATTCACAAATATAAATGAAATCTACAATCATCAAGCCAAACCAAAATCAACTTAAGTCAAACCCAACTTAACTCTTTTGACTTGAAATGTTCAAATGAACCAAAACCCATTTGAACCAAGTCAATTGCAATTGAATTTATATATCAATCCCAAGTCCATATATAAACTCAACTAAATCAAACTCAATCCAAAATCAAGCCAACTAAACCCAATTGGTCCACTTGACCAAGAGTGGCTAATTTAACCTATTTGAGCCAAGTTTTAATCCTACCCAAATTGGATTGAACCAAGCGCTTCAAAACCTCCCATCATGATTGTTGATCACCCTAGGTTGATCAATTGTCACAAATTGGGTCAAACAAAGTCAACTTGGTCATTTGACCAAGTTAACCCTTAACCCATATGAACCCAAACTAGCCAAATTGCAACCTAGGCTAAATCCATTGAAAGCAATGATTCATACCAAATCAAAATCAATATTTGAATATGAGTTGACCTTCAAGTGAAATCAAACCCAATTTTCCATCTTGACCCAAGTTGACCAAAATTGATCTAAAAGACCAAATTGGGTCAAATCAAAATTGATTGTTGAACTTGACCAAAGCCATGATTGGACCCAATTGAACCCAATTGACCTACTTAGCCTAAATTGACCTAAAGGTTTAAGTTGGCCTAAATCAAAATAAAATCAAAATTAATTGATACCAAAGCCTATAATCATCCTCAATTGGTCAACTAAACCCAAACCAACACCCAACCCAAGCCAATTTGGCCAATTTGGTCAAATTGGTCAACTTAATCCATTTGACCCAAATGAATTCAAATGAGCCAAAATCAAATCTAAGCCAAACTAAACCAAACCAACTGAACAAAAACATCCCAAATGATCATATGGACTTGACACAACCCTTTGTTTGATCCAATTTGACAAATTGGTCAACTTGACCCAACCTAGCCCAATTTGACCTAAATGAGTCAAATTGAGCCAAACCTAACCAAATCAACTCTAATTGGGTTGAAATTTGAGCTAACCCACTTTTAGCTCATTTCAAATCTGTCCAAATTAATTCCAATGCCAAATGATCATGCTATCCTTTGGTCAAAGGAATCACATGAGTTAAATCACCCATGTAAGTGGTCATTTCCATTCCTTAGCCACTTGGTACTCTCCTAATGGTCCACCTAGGAACCTAGACACTAAACCTGCCCAGTTGTATGACCCATGGGAGGTGAAATCACCCTCCCCTATTGGAGCATGTGAAACCCACAGGACACCCATGATTCCTCTTTACCAGCAACCTCCACACCTTCAACCAACCAAGCCAGGCCAACTCACCTCCTCCTTGCCACCCACAACTCCTTAAGATGGCCAGATGACCACTAGAAGCCAAACCCTATCCCACCATCCAATCAAGATGAAGGGAGGTATACCCCCCCTGTTTCCACTCAAACACACACAAAAATCATTCCTCATAGCCCTAGCTACCTAAGATGAGCTGCTAGAGCCATTCCCTAAGCTCCCAAGCTCATTCCTCGATCAAAAATTCCATTTCCATATGTCCCAAAATAGAACACTCCCATTTCCATCTTAACTTTAACATTTCTCCATCAAACTCAAATTAACTTGCACACACCTTCCCTAGGCCTCATTGAGCAAGAAAGAATCATATCCCAAGCTTCTCGAGCACCAGAGGTGGAACTTCGATCAAATTTAACTTCCAAATCATCAATTTGTGGTCTTCTAAGCGAACATCAAGGAATTGATCCAATTGCTGCTCAATAGGGCTTCATCTCCACTAGATGAAGCTTCCTCAATCAATTGAGCCATCGATCTTGAGCTCCGGTGAGGTATGCTTCCAAAAATGATCCTTAGGAAAAATGGGTCGAAGCTTTTGAAGAAAACTTACATCTCGTGTGATCTAGACCATTGGATCCCCTTCAATCGATGTCATGAAGGTGTGGGATCCTTTTAGAGTTGATCCGAGCTAAGGGAAGCTTAGATCAAGTGAGCAATGGTTGACGAACACCATTCTCCCTCACTTGTGTGATGTTAGATCACGCACCATCCATTTTTCTTGATCGAAATGAACAGTCGTGATTAGATCCACTAGATCGATCTGATTTAATCGTACAAAGCTATGAGATTAATTACAATCGTCCGATCATAGAGCGAATGGCAGACAAGAAAGTGCATCCATTGCCACCACGTTGACACAACGTTTGATAAGTTTTAAGTAGTCAATCCTGCGGCATCATGTGGAAAGTGCGCTGCATCAGTGCGCCTTGTGGTGCCAATAGGATTAGGCTTAAATTAGGCTTAATTAATCATTTTTAATGGCTACAACTTCTAAAAATCATAAAAATAATAGAGAAATAAAGAAAATGCAAATAAATTCTCATTTTAAAGGTATTTCAAAGGAGAATTAATTAAAAAATAATCTTAACTAATTTTGAACAATAATTAAGGTTTAATTATAAATTAATTAGCTTAATTACTCCTTAATTACTTGAGCAATTAATCTTAAATTTTGTGATCTAATTTAATGGGATGACCTCTACCTCCCATGATTTTCATAAGATTTATTGCTCACTTAATTAGGAAAATTGACTAATTAAACCTTAACTACACTTTTAAGTTAATTAATGATTAATTAATCCCATGAACAGTAATAAATTGGTTAATTAAGTTTATTAATTGTTGTTCAATAGTATGTTAACTAAAGAATAGGGTTGGGACCCCATTCCCTAAGTTCATTTCACCCTCTTTTTAAAATGAAATTAATTATAATTTTAATTAATTAAATCACTTAATCAACATAATCACATTAGATCTTAATTAATTAAATAATGGGGTCAATCTTTTGGTGTTTAATAACCTAAAGGAGTTGAATGGAATTATGGTTAGTCCACATGTGTGGGAAAACCATAAGAGTAATTAATTATGTCCCTTAGTTTAATTAACTATTAATCATGAGCCAATTGCATTAAGCCCTTTTATTTCCTATGATCATTGCAAGTTTATTTTCCATGCAGATCATGTTGGCTCATTATTATTTAGTTAATTACTTTAAGGTGACATAGGTAAGAGTAATTAATTCATCTAATTATGGGTTCAACTTAATTAACCCATAAAATCAACTTTATTATGTTTCCTTAAGTTAAATCAAATCACTAGCGTAGGAATACATTTAAAATATCAAGTGATGATTTCTCTTCTCCTCTGTAAGTCAAATCAAATCCAAAACTTATTTAATAAATAAGATCTGGTTTACTTTAAATAATCTTATTTGATTTGATTATCTTTAAGAACTAGTTTGGTTGAATGAATAACATGCTTATATTTGATTGTCCTCTTTCCAATCATGTTAAATTTGGTATGTCATTTGAATTCATGCATCCATCTTTTCAAAATCAAGTAAAGTAAAATGGATTTCATTTATGTAAGCTTGCATGCGTTGATTTAATTTAATATGTGCATGGCTATTATCACTATTAAATCCATTTGTAATTTTCCAGAGCTTATAAATGAATAAGAATATGTGTTATGATGCTAGTTATAAAAATATAAAAAATGCATGTGCTTATAGCTTAGTGTTTGAATGTTGAGTTCTCTTTCTTCTATTCATTTGTTGATTTATATAAGATTGAATGGTAATGGGCATATACTGGACATCTTGGGAACATGAGCTTTTATTAAAGGAGGTTATTTGATTACCTCACTTCCCTAGTTTAACAATGGCATGTACCCATTTGATTTCATTCTTATGTATTTCAACATTAGAATTTGGATAGAGCTTTAATTCATTCATATAAATGATTCAATCAAAAAAAATTCAATCTTTGCATGGCATTCTTTCCCTCATTTATGTATACATCCATGTGTGTCCAAGAAAAGCAAATATATACTCTAGACATCCCGGGAACATGAGGCTTTAGTTAGCCCCAAGGAGGTCATTTGATTACCTCACTTCCCTGGTTTAACAATGACACGTACTTGCCTATATCTTTGTACATGTATATGTATATGTGATTAGTGAATGAAAATCCCATTTTACATTAAAATTACATGCATTCATAATTGACTAAGTGGTTGAATTAATTAGCCATATGATTTGGAACTTACTATCTATGTTCTTGTATACGAATTTACATATGTTTGAATGCAAATGTGTATATAGTCTGGACATCCTAAGAATATGAGGCTTTAGCTAGCTCCAAGGAGGTCATTTGATTACCTCAATTCCTTGGTTTAACAACAGTAAATGCCTATTTAATTTCACATGGCCTATCATCTATTTGATTACCTCACTTAGAGTTAGAGGTCTTTTTTGTATAAAATTTGGATAAAGTTTTAAATTAATATGTTTAAATAATTCAATCAAATAAAATATAAATTCTAAAAATACACATACATTCATCTTTTAAGTGCGCTAAAATATGTTGCATGTATATATACACTTAGGATTAAATCATATGCATGTTACATGTGATGGAAACGAATGATTTAATATATATCATATGGTAGTAATTCAGTTAAATTAATCTTAAGATGCCTTTCATTTTGAATAGGATTATTTAAAGTGGACCTAAACTTAGGATTAATTAAATTATTTAATAAGCCATTCGCTAAAGAGAACTAAATCAAATTAATATACTTTAGAAAGTGACTTAAGGTAGGGTTGAAAGAGGGCAATCCTCTTTTCTTCTCTTTATAACACTATGTTGCTAAGTGTAACCAAATGAAGCAAAAAGAAAAAATTAAAATTCTCAAATCAATTAATCTACTTCAAGTGAAATCAACATTCCATGTTAAATTGAATCCTTCTACACTTAGAAAATACAACACTAATTCCTATCAAGACTTACCACACAAGCCTTAATACACATTAGAATTAAGTCACCACTTCTAACTCTAAGTTAGGATGGTGTATGATGTGATATATATTTTGTTTTATGACGTATTATTTTAGATTGGATGTTACGGTGTATGCTTCGCAGACTAGATGATAGGCCAATATTAGCCTAGTCATATTTTCTGCAAGGAATTATGCTTAAGGGATTCTTAAAAATAACTGTGAATGCTTTTTTGCAGGTTGCTTAAATTCTTAAGCTTAATCTAAGTTAGGACAAGCAGGCTTAGTTACCCATGTGTAGGTGCTAAGTCTAAATTATAAGTACAATTGGTTGGGATTAAATGTATATTTAGCTAACCTCTACTTTGTAGGCGTAGTTAGATTTAATATTCCCATATAAATGCAATTTTTGCAATAGGAATTAGGATTACTGCTATGGGGAATGGGATGAGCAGTGGCCAGAAGGTTTTATCTCGGGGTGCCCTGTGAAGCCTTTGAAGTAAGCACCATCCAAATCAAAGAAGGAACCAAATCAAAAATGGAGATATGAAGAAAGAAGACCCCCCATAGAATTTAATATAATTATAATTATTCTTTCATATTCCAGGTTGTATAAGGGTTGAGCTCGACTACCAATCTTTTCTCTATTCGGGTTGTACAGAGGTACCCGACCTCCCGACCGTTTATTCTTTTATGATACTTTATATAATTCTTTGATGTTATGTTTACATTGTACATTAAGATGACATGTTTTTCATAGTTTCTTAAATGATTGATGTTTTGATGTGTGCCTTGGATATGATTAGGTTCCTAGGATAAAAATAACTTTTCTACACAACTAATCGCTCATAACTAAATTTTAAACTACTCATAACCTCATCATAAAGCCTAAGTCATAAATAAGGTAATTAAAAGATTTAGCAACCGCTTAGCTATATGGTTGTATGTTTCACATCATGCATGCGTATTCTTTCTCTCTTGAACATGAAGGATCTCCATCCTTGCAGGATAAAGGAATGCTTGACCTGTGAGGGCATCCATCATGGTGGACTACACCTTCTTCTAGCTGATTTGACATATAACCTATTTCATCATGCATTTAGGAATAAGAAATTCGAAATCCTCTATCAAAATGATGTGTCTAAATTGAAATAAAATTTGAAAAGAATTTGCATCTATAGATTAAATTATATGCTCATACCATTCCTACTCTAGTCTCTTAGGGAGTGTGTTTAGGACTTTAATCTCTTCCTAATTAAATAACTACCTTAGCTATCTTACAATTCATAAGACCATACTACATGGTTTTAAAATCATAGGTGGAGTTTGCTAATAGCCACTCTAGGTGGTTATAAGTAAAGAAGTTGGACAATTTATTCTCTTTTGTGGAGGTAAACACTTATGTCCACCTGTCGCTTAGATTTAAATCATTCTTTAGCTCGTATTAAAGCTCCTAGATTTAAAATTCAAAGTAGTAATTTCCTTCGGGCTACGAGCATAAATAATCACCTCTTAGGCATTCCCACAACCTTGTGTTGGTGGATTATAAGCCTTAGTAATCTAATTAAATTTATGAAGCCCAACCATATGATAGATTGGAATGCTCACTAGGCATCTTAGTATCATGAGCATTCGCTACTTATTTCATTTGGATTCCAAAAATAAGTCTTCTCCTTGATCATTCCCAATTGATTTTCCAATTACAACCAATCCTTTGATAGTCTAACCTTGAAATCTATGGAGATGATAATTGTCTACTTTAATAGAGAGTATTCTTTGGAAATTACATTTTGTAAGATGTAATTAACTATGGAGGCTTGCCTCCATAGGGAACTTAAGAACCTGGTTTAATATAAACCCTACTTTATTCATCCATGTAAAGTATGGGAAAAATCTTTGGTACATTCAAAGACTCATCATGCCTTAAGAGTCCTTATTACATGATTAGGTCCATTGTAGAGTCAAGCCTCTACAGAAACCTTAAAACCTAAACCCTAAAATCCTTAGAAAAATAAAATAAAAACTTAAACCTAAACCCAAACTTGAAACCCTCAAAACCTTAAACCATAAATCCTAAACCCTAAACTTTAAACCCTAAGCCCTAAACCTACAACCCTAAACCCTGAACCTACAACCCTAAACCTTAAACCCTAAACCCTGAACCCTAAACATTAAACCCTAAAAAATCCTAAACCTTAAACCTAAAACCCTAAATCCTAAAACCATAAACCCTAAACCCTAAACCCTAAACTAACCCTAAATCATAAACCCCCTACATCTAAACCATAAAATCTAAACCCTAAACCCTACCACCCTAAACTATAAACTCTAAACCCTAAACCCTAAACCCTAAACCTTAAATCCTAAAACCTAAACCCTAATCTCTAAATTGTAAACCCTAATCCCTAAATAATCTTATACTCTAAAACCATAAATACTAAACCCTAAACCCTAAACCATAAATCCAAACCTTAAATCCTAAACCTAAACCTTAAACCCTAAATTGTAAACCCTAAACCCTAAACCCTAAAACCTTAAACTGACCCTAAATCCTAAAACCCTAAACCCTAAACCCTAAAGCCTAAACATTAAACCTTAAACCCTAAACCCTAACCTTAAACCCTAAAAGCATAAACCCAAAAACTCTAAACCCTAAACCATAAATCTTAAACCGTAACCCTAAACCCTAAACCCCAAACCCTAAACTTAAACCTAAAGTAACTAAATAATTTAAAAAATAAACCTAAACCTTAAAACCTAATAAACCTAAACCTAAACCCAAAGAATGGGCAGAACCTTGATGGGTGAACATCAAACCGTGCTCAGATCTAGATTGGAGGCGGCGTGAGCCATCCATTGGGTTTGGTGGCAAGGTGCCGGTGGATATGGAGCATGGTCGAGAGCTTATCGAAAGGAGGAGTGACGGAGATTACAGCCATGGTAGTGGCAAAGGGAGAGATAAGGGATATGATGGTAGATCCCGGTACTCAAGAGGCCAGGGTGGTTCTGATGGTAACTAGAAAAATTGAAGAATGGCCAATATGATCTGATGCTTAAGGAACTATGTCTTTATAGTAGAGATGCTTCTAATTATCTATGATTTTTGATTTTCTCTAAGTGTGTTCATTTTTTATCTATGTTATCGCTTGTGCCTTAAAAAACTTGGTGTGTTACTTGGTTGATGAAATCAAAAAAAGAAATGTTGAATCTAAATTTATTCTCTATTAAAAAATAATAAAATAAAAAATACTAAGCCCTAAACTAAAACCTAAACCCTAAAGCTAAAACCTAAACCCTAAATCCTAATCCGTAAACCATAAAATTCTTAAACATAAAACCTTAAAACCAAAACCCTAAAACCTAAAACCATAAACACTAAACCCTAAACCTAAACCCAAAACCCTAAACTCTAAACCCTAAAATCCTAAAACCCTAAGCCTTAAAACTTATATACTGGATGAGTGGCATCATGGCAAGCGAACTGGTTTTTGCTATTTTGGTTGTCTCTTGTCTTGGAGATTTACTTTTCTGTTTTTCCTTGTCTTCTCAGTTGGCTCTTTCTTTGTTGGTTGTAGAATTTCAGGGTCTCATGCCCAGAAAGCTGTTCCTAACATTGTTGTCTTGATGGTGAGGGTTTTTGGTGATTTCCGATTTGTCGCCTTCGTGATAACTTTTTATGCTTTATTTATTTGTTTATCTATTATTGCCTTGTCTACTCTGATTGAGGAGTTTTATGGCCAATTTACTGTATCTTCCTATCTTGGATGTTGCCATCTTAACTGTTGCTATTTTCTGAATTTTAATGTTGAGACTCATTTCAATTCACTTGTTGATTTTTTTTATGGGTTCCAATGTTGTATTAGCCGCTTGTTGGGGTTTCGATTGTGCAATTTATCTCCTATTTTCTCTGATCACCTACCTCATTTACCGGTTGGTACGCCTTTATGAGCGCTTTATTCGAAAGAATGGTATTATGGCCAGTTTAGTCCCTTCCTATCTTGGATGTTGTTGCCTTTTGCTGCCTTGGTCTCTGGATTGATTGTTGATCTAGATTATCTGAATGGAGGCCCTGAATGCTTCTATTGGAGCGCTGCTCTAATTGTTCTTTCTGGGTGCTAATTTTGGTTGGTTGCAGTTCATTCCCTGTGTTGAGCTATGTTGTCTTCCTTTACTATTGCTTTCTCCAGGACATTAATAAAGGGATTGTTTCCTGGGTTGTTTGCACTGAAAGATTCATTTACATATCATGTGATTGGGATGATGTTAATTATAGGCTCATTGACTTATTTAACAGGTTTTTAGCAAGTTGTCTCCTCTATAATTTTCTTATGGAGGGATTATATGCTGAACTAATTTATTTCCTGAATATGGCTATTCATGAGATTCTGGCTAAGATGGCTCACTCACTTATGTTTATGTATTCTCATGTCAAGATGGCTATATTGATGATTTTTTTTGTGAATGAGACTCCTTATCCTTCATCTCAAGAATTACCTATATTTTTAGATATGATTTTGCTTAGGTTTGCGTGTAATAAAGCTCACAAGAATATCAACAACCTGGTGCTACCTTCTCACAGTTTGTTGGCTATGATGGTCGTGGATGATCTCACTCCCTATTGGTTCCAGAGTAGCTCATGTGATGTAACCCTTCTCAAGTTCGATGCTCATACTTGTATGCCTAGCAGGATGTGATTGAGCTGAGCCTTCTCTATCACAACTCCTTACTAACATACTTTCATTATGTTGTTTTCCTCTAACTTTTTGCGTATTACCTTAGCGTCTAATCTCCCTCTTATTATAACTTTGCGGTGATTCTCTCTCCTTCTTTTCGGTGCTCCAGTTATCATGCATTCTCACATCCTCGAGCATTGGCTTTAATCTTACTTTAGGTTATTATGCTAATCATCTTGTATCTTTTGATTATTTTATGCTTTCTTTACTCTTGGATGTACTTAGATGATTTACTCGCTCTTTGAGCGGAGTTAAGTTTACCCCTTTTAAGGACCTTGTAACCCTCTTTTGTGGCAATAAAATACCCTATGGGGCTTACCCTAAAAAAAAAAAAAACTTATATCCACAAACCTAAACCTAAACCACAAACTAACCCTACCACAACCTAAACATACTAAACCTAAACCAAACTAAACCATAAACCACAAACCCTCCCAAACCTACAACCCTAAACCACAAACCCTAAACCCAAACCCTAAACCCTAAACCTAAAACCCAAACCCTAAATTTAAACTTAAAACCTAAAACCTAAACCTAAACTAAATAAAACCCTAAAAGTAAATTAATAAATAAACCTAAACCTAAATAAAATAAAATAAAATAAAAACCTAAAGTAAAACCTAAACTTAAACCTAAACCTAAAATAAAATAAATTAAAAAATAAAAACTAAACTAAAATAAAATAAATAAAAACCTAAACTAAACTAAAAAAAAACAAAATAAACCTAAAATTAAAACCTAAATAAAATAAAACTAAATGTAAAATAAAAAAATAAACTAAAATAAAATAAAATAAAATAAAAACACAATAAAACCAAAACCTAAATAGTAAACCTAAAAAATAAAATCTAAAAATAAATTAAAAATGAAACCTAAACCCTAAACTAAAAAAAAAACCAAAATATACAAAATAAACCTAAACCTAAACCTAAACTAAAATAAATAAAACCTAAATGATAACCTAAAATTAACTAAACCTAAACCCTAAACTAAATAAAATAAAATAAACTAAAAATAAACCAAAACCTAAACTAAAAAAAACCTAAAAATAAGCTAAAATATAAACCTAAAAAAACCTTAAACCTAAACCTAAAAAAAGTACCTAAACTTAAATGTAAAAATAAAAAATAAAAAGTAAAATAAAAATAAAACTAAACTAAAAAATAAGTATAAACCTAAACCTAATCTTAAAAAATAAACTAAAATAAATAAACTAACATAAATAAACTAAACTAAATAAAATTAAATAAACAAAAAAAATAAAATAAAATACTAAAATAAAAAAAAATAACCAATAAATAAACCAACTCATTTACTTTATTTTAAAATTAAAAAAAAACCTACACCCTAAAACTAACCCTAAACCTATAATACTTAATCCTAAACCCTAAATACTAAACTAACCCTAAACCCTAAACCCTAAACCCTAAATCCAAAACCCTAAACTTAATCTAAATCAAACCTAAACCTAAACCATAAACCCTAAAACCCCTAAACTTAAACCAAAATATTAAACCTTCTATACTAACCCTAAACCTAAACCTAAACCATAAACTCCTAAACTTTAAACTCATCCTAAACCCTAAACCTTAAGCTATAAACTAAACTAAAGTTTAAAGTTTAAACACTTACCCTAAACTAAACTTAAACCTAAACCTAAAACCCTAAACCCTAAACTAAACCTTAAACTAAATCCTAAACCCTAAACTAATCCTAAACTAAACTTAAACTGATCCTAAACCCTAAACCTTAAACCCTAAACTCTAAACCCTAAAACCTTAAACCCTATACCCTATACTAACTCTAAACCCTAAACCATAAAAAGTTAAACCCTAATTAACCTAAATTGCTAACTAAACCTAAGTCTAAGTAAATCAAATCGTTAAAACCTTAAACCCTAAACACTAGACCCTAAACCCTAAACCTAAACCCTAACCCTAAACCCTAAACCCTAAACCCTAAACCCTAAACCCTAAACCCTAAACCCTAAACCCAAAACCCTAAACCTTAAATCATAAACCCAAAAAACCAAAAAACCTAAACCTATTCTAAATAAAATCGAATAATAAAATAAAAAAAACTTGAACTTAAATAAAATAAACAAAATAAAATAAAATAAAAACCTAAATTAAAACGTAAACCTAAACCTAAAAATAAAATAAAATAAAAAGTGAAAATAAACTAAAATAAAATAAATAAAAACCCACACTAAACTAAAAAATAAAATATACCTAAGAATAAAAAACCTAAATAAAATAAAAACTAAAAGTAAAATAAAATAAAATAAACATAAAATAGAATAAATTAAAGACTAAATAAAAACCTAAACCTAAAAACAAACCTTAAAATAAAACCTAAAATTAAATAAAAAATAAAACATAAAGCCTGAACTAAAAAAACCTAAACTTAAAATAAAAATAAAATAAAGAAAAGAAAATAAACCTAAACCTAAACTAAAATAAATAAAACCTAAACCTAAACCTAAAATAAACTAAACTTGAACCTAAACCTAAACTAAATAAAATAAAATAAATAAAAATAAACCTAAACCTAAACTAAAAAATCAAAACCTGAAAATAAACCTAAAATAAAAACCTAAAACCTAAACCTAAAAAAATAAAATAATAACCTAAACCTAAATCTAAAATTAAAAAATAAAACCATAACCTAAATTACAAAATAAAAATAAAACTTAATAAAAATAAACTTATACCTAAAAAATAAACTAAAATATAAACCTAAACTAAAATAAATAAACCTAAAATAAATAAATTGAACTAAATAAAAGATAAAATAAACTTAAATAAAAATAACATCTAAAATAAACTCAAATATATAAAAAATAAACTAAATAAACCTAAACTACTACTTTAATTTTTAAAAAACCCTAAACTCTAAATCCTAAACCTTAAAACCTAAACTTAAACTAAACCTAAACCTAAACCCTAAACTAAACCCTAAACCTAATCCTAAACCTAAACTAAACCCTAAACACTAACTCTTAAAGCTAAACCCTAAACCTAAACCTAAACCTCAACCTAAACATAAACCTAAACCTAAATCTCCTAAAATTTAAATAAACCCTAAACTACTAAACTTAAACCCTAAACCTAAACTATAACCTTAAACCCTAAACCTAACTTACCTAAATCTAAAACTAAACTAAATCTTAAACCTTAAACTTAAATCTAAAACTAAACCTAAAGTTTAAATTAAACCCTAAACCCTAAACTAACTCTAATCCCTAAACCCTAAATCCTAAACCCTAAAAAGCCTAAACACAACCATAAACCCTAAACCCTAAATCCTAACCCTAAACCCTAAACCCAAAAATCTTAAACCCTAAAGCCCTAAACCCTAAACCCTAAACCCTACAAATAAACATAAAACCTAAACAAAATAAACCTAAAAAATAAAATAATTAAAACTTAAACCTAAATAAATTAAAATAAAATAAAACCTAAAACCTAAACCTAAACCTAAAAGTAAAATAAAAAATAAACTAAAATAAAATAAATAAAACTAAATGAAAAAAATTAAAACTAAATAAAATAAAATAAAACTAAAAGAAAATAAAAAAATAAACCTTAAACCCTAAATTCTAAACCCTAAATCCTTAACATTGAACCCTAAAACTAACCCTAAACCTACAACCCTAAATCCAAAACCCTGAAACCATAAACCATGAAGCCCTAAATGCTAAACCCTAAACCCCAAACCCTAAACCCTAAACCCTAAACCCTAAACCTTTAATCCTACAATGCTAAACCCTAAACCCTAAAACCTACAACACTAAACCCTAAATCCCAAACCATAAATCCTAAACCCTAAACCCTAGAATGAATATGATAAGAACATCATCAACTCTTCAACTTAGATTTGGTAACAGGTGAAGGCGAGATGGTAAAGGTGTGGTGGCCCGAGGTGATGGTGGATATGGAGGTGGTGGTCAAAGCAATGGTGGTTATGGAGGAGGAGGATGAGGTTAAACTGCGGCCGGGTGGACCGAGATTGGGATAAGATAAGATCCGCAACTCAAGAGTGGTTGATCAAAATTGGAGAAACTAAAGATTGTTTGATCTGATCTGCTAGTTATTGAATTAGGTCTTTACAATAGAGATGATTATACTTATCTAGGGTTTTTGATTTATTCTATGGGTGCTCATTTTTTACCAATATCATTATTTTTGTCTTAGAAAATTTAGTGTGCTACTTGGTTGATGAAATTGACAAGCAAAAATGTTGAATTTGAATATGTTCTCTATTAAAATACACCTCAATCCCTAAACCTAAACCATAAATTAGAACTTATACCCTAAACCTAAAACCTCAACCCTAAACCCTAAACCCTAAACCCTTAAGCCCAAACCCTAAAAACCCTAAACTCTAAACACTAATAAACTCTAAAACCTAAAAATCCTAAACCCTAAACCCTAAAATCTAAACCTAAATCTAAAACCATAACCCTAAACTCCTAAACCCTAAACCCTAAACTAAAACCCAAACCCTAACCCAAAATTGTAAACCCTAAACCAACTAAACCCTAAATATCCTAAACCTAAACAAACCCTAAACCCTAACTCTAATCCTAAACATTGAATAAAGATGTCATTAGAGTATATCTAAAGAATGACCTAATCCTAGTTATGGTAGCTAAAGAAAGTGTCAAGAGACTTTCCTTGACTATTAGAGATTTGAATACCAAATATAGTGTATAAATTCACACTATAATATGTTTAGCATGATATTGTATAGTTAGTTTGAGCTTGCACCATCAAAAATCATAAAATGTTGATTAAAAATGTTAAGATGATGTAATTTGAATGAATACATTATTAGGCTTTTAAGTATTAAAGGTGCATAAGAGAAGAAATAAGATTTGATGAGAATTCCATGTCAAGGATATGGAGGGAGATCCTCTAGGGGATCACATGCATAGACATGACATGTGAGGGTCTATGTAAAGGCATAGAAGAAGAAAATTTGTTAAGGATAAAGTTTGAATTTGATTTGATTATATGATTTATGGAAAGAAGATCCACTAGGATATAGAATCTAATCGGGATTAAGATCAATCAACTTTAATTTATTTTATTTTAATTGATGTGGAGGCACATCTGTTAGAGATTTGGGCTCGAGTCCACTAGGGATCGGGTATACGAACCTTCCACTAGGGAAACAGCTTCAGGCTATCTATTAGGGATTGAGATTTAAGTTTGATTTCATAGATTTTTTTGGGGATGTTTCCACTGGGAATAAGAGTATGGTCGGATTTCTCTAATTTAGACTCTACTAGGGGAGTTGGTTTAATTTGGCTCCACTAGGGAGGTTGGTTTTGAATTTGATTTATTTGCTTAACTTATTTATATATATGATTTGGGGCTCCATTGGGGAGAAGGGTGAGATTTAACTCCACTGGGGAAAATCATATTAGGGGTTGCCAATTGGATACACACAACAAATCAAATCGACCTTGGAGACTATAGTAAATGTTGGGGACTTATGTCAACTCAAAAGTAGTGATTAATTTTATCTTAATTTCATGTGATTTAATATGGTTTGTTTTTAGTTTGATTTTGAATTAAGGACATATCCATTGGGGATGTGAGCTCAATCAAATTTGATAGATTTAATTTATGGACCAATGTCGTGCATTGGACCCATTGAGAAGGGCTATATCAAATTTATCTTATCTCGATTTACAAATCCAAAAGGATTTTATTTATCGGGTAGAGCTAGCCAACCTAAGGTGTTGCCTTTGCAAGTGCTAGGAAGAAGGAGTAGCAACTTACATCTTCTAAATCGGAACAACCACCTGGTGTCCTATTGGGAGCACAACGACTTAGAGGCCACTGAAAGTGAATGCTTGGGGACTTATATCAACTCAAGAGTAGTCAAGAGATTTCTATAGGGAGTTTTTCTAACCTTTAAGATTGGATTTCTTGGAAAATGTACTACTAGGGTTTCTTCCTAAAGCATAAGTGAATATATATTTTGTTTATATATTGCATAGACCTGGTTGGGAGGGACCACACAAAGAAGGGGTTATGTCAACCTTTACCAATCTCAAATTTACTAGACCAAGGGAGAATCGCACATCCGTGATGGATTCTCTAACCATGAGGTGGTTGCTAGGAAAGGGGAATCCGACAGAACCCGAGTGTAGTGTAAAATGGGTTAAAGGATCCAAATATAGTGCCCATTGGGGAGATGTGTAGGGGCATTATCTTGATCCTTGGAAAAGAAATCTTATAAGTGTATGGCCAACTCAAGGAGAAATCATGCACTTACATCCGCCAT
The DNA here is from genome assembly GCA_021442155.1 of Cymbidium sinense. Taxonomy (NCBI): domain Eukaryota; kingdom Viridiplantae; phylum Streptophyta; class Magnoliopsida; order Asparagales; family Orchidaceae; genus Cymbidium; species Cymbidium sinense. Next base: position 173,206,933 of record CM038214.1, read on the forward strand.
GAGTGTATCCTAAGGTGCAAGAACCAACCAACCTAAGGTGTATCCGTCAACATGAGTGGTGTATCCATCAGCATAGTGAGAGCCAACCAACCTAAGGTGTCAGTGGGTGTACAATGATCAATCTAGAAAGAAAGTGTGTAGATTAACAACTTTCCAAGAGGAACTAATCATCAGGATAGTGTGTCATTGGTAGGACAAATGTTATCTAACCTAAAGTGACTACTAAGCTGGGAGCCCCGAGGAAGGACTCGACCCAGACTTGAAGCAGTCAAGAGTGAAGGAGCCACTAGGGGAATTATCTTAAACCTTAAATATACACAACCCAGTCAGTACACAAAGGCTAATCCAAGAAGAAAGCATAGAAGACTCACATCCCCTTAAATGAAACCAACATGAGGTAGCTTATCGGCCATGCAATAAGGCCTACCAAAACTAACAAGCTCATTAGTGTCCAAGTAAGGAAGAGCATAGCATTTACATCCTCCTAAGTAAGAAGACCATTGGGTAACACACTAGCAGGTAGACGCCACCAGAGCCTACTAAGTGAGTGTCATTGGGGCGTTATCTCAACTCGTGAGTAGCCCGAGATAAAAGATATACATTTGTTTTATATATTTGTGTGTAGTTTGTGTTTGTGTTGTGTTAAAGGAGGATAAGATGCTACTTGGGTTCCTTACACCTACCCTAAACACATCATGGTGGACTAACAAATAAGAATACTTTGAACATCAAAGATATTGAATTTGAAATGGAATTTTCATTGATGATAATTATTTTCAAATATGATTTATAATATTTTTTTAATTAGAGCCCATTGATTGGAAGCATTGGCCACTCTCCCTTATGATTAATAAGCCGATAAGATCCTCTTTGGTTGGCCTTGTCTATGATAAAAGGGCCTTCCCAAGTGGGTTCAAACTTGCCTCCCATCTTATGACGGGCAACAATCGGTCTCCTTACAACTAAAATAAGCTCTCCCATCTTCGGATGGACCAACTCGTTGTGAGCTCGAATCATTTTTTCTTTGTACAAAATAAGGTTTCAAAGATGCTTGTGTGTCTCTCCTCCAAACCTTCAAGCTCTTCTAACCACAACTTGTCATTATGCTTTATGATCTTGCTACTCACAGCTATCCTTTGTGATTGGAGTTAGACTTCTACTAGTAAGATGGCTTCAAACCCATACACTAAGGAGAAAGGAGTAGACAAAATTGGAGTTCTATATATGGTATGGTAGGCCCACAAGGCTTCAACTAATTTCTCATGCTACTATCGCTTGTTGTTGTTAAGTGTCTTCTTTAGTATTTAGATGAGAGTTTTATTGAAGGCTTCTTCTAAGCCATTTTCCCTTAGGTAGTTGATGGTATGATAAATCCAATCCATGTTGTGTCTCTGATAAAAGTTGTTGATCTAGTGCTCTTGAATGTAGAATTACTTATCGATATAATTTGTTGAGGCACTTAACCTATATATAATATGGTTCCTAAAAAACTAGAGCACGTGCAGAGCTATGACCTCTCTGAGCTGAATCACCTTCACCCATTTGGAAAAGTAGTCAATAGTAGCTAAGACGAATTGATGACCCTTGAAAGAAAGAGAATCAATCAGACCCACTATTTAATACCAGAACACTCGAATGGCCACGAGGCCAATGTAGGATGTAGAATGTTGGGTGGTTGGTGTAGGACCACACCGTGTATTTGACATTGGTGGCATCCCCTAGGCGTATCCATAAAATATTTGATCATTGAAGGCCAGTAGCATTCTAGTCCCTTGATCTTGGCTTTCATCTTTGGACTAGATAGGTTGGCTCCACATAATCTTGAGTGTACCGCCATGATCATTATCTTATGCTTGTCTAAACAACGTAACCACATGATCGAAAACTATCTGTATAAGACATTATCCATAAGAGTGTAAGAAAGTGCGCTTCATCTAATAGGCAGACTTCCTTGAGGTAGTTTCCTTTATTTAGATAATCCATGAATGGTTGCCTCCAATCTAACTCGCCCTTATTGGAAATGGTAACCTCCCCTTCAAGAGAGAGTACTTTTGATGAGTTCAATATCAATAAAGGATAAGACTTATCTATTTTGGACCTTTATTGATATGGACTCAACCTCCGGACATGCCAACTCTTTGGTAAGCTTGGCTAAAGCATACGCTATGACATTCTCCCCTCAAAGAATCTTAAAAATGGTAACCTCTAAGATTTGGGCCAACAACTCTATGGTGTACTTGTGGTAGTGATGGATCTTGGGCTTTATAACCTTATAGGACCTAGTGATTTGGTTTGATAGCTAGCTGAGAATCACCGAAGATGTTGATATTCTATATGCTTAGAGAAACGACTAACTCTTGACCGACAATCATAGCCTCATATTTGACTTCGTTGTTGGTGCAAGGATTGGACACATGATTTAAGAATCTCAACACATCATGGTCCGGAGTTAAGAGAACTATTCCCACCCCTACATTTCTTCGAATAATAGATTGTGGTTCTTCTCCACTTTGAGGTGAAGACACACCATCAAAGTACATCTCCCAGCGATGAGTGCTAGTATCCCTTAAGTTCATGATTGTTTAATTAAGGAGATAATCACTATATGGAGAGTCAGTAGGGTGTGCTTAGAAATCCACTGCTTTTGTCCTTTCACCACACAAGGCAAGGTAATGTCAAAGAGGATCATGGACCATCATGCCAACCATCTAAATAGATTCGGACATGTCATGAGATACAATAGTGGATTGATCCTAAAGATTAAGTTCACCTTATGAGGAATCATGTAGTGCTGTAGCTTTAGGGATGCAAAGGTTAAATCTAGGTTATGCTTCTCAATGGGTGGATAATTAGCCTCAACAGGATTAGATGATGACCGATAGTAGAGTGCATTTTTCTTCCCTTTTTCATTAGGGCCAATAAAGCACCAAGGGAGTCATCTAACATAGTAGTAAAGTATGAGCTTACCGGGATAGGGTCGCCAGAACCAATGGTGTCATATGGTAATGCTTGATTTCTTCACACTTACCATCCCACTCATCCCATCCTTGATAGAGTGAGAATGGATAAAATCTTCCCAATAGGTTGGATATACAGCATCTTAGATACGCCAACCACCCTTGGAATGATCTGAGTTGAGTTAAACTTTTAAGTGGTGACATTTCAGATATTGCCTCAATCTTCTCCAGATCAATTTTGATTCCCCTGTGAAACAAACCCAAGGAATTTCCTTGAAGCTACATCGAATGCACACTTTAGTGGATTCATCTTGAGGTTAAATTTTCTTAAATTTTTCAAAACTACTCTCAAGATGAAGAGATGGTCTTCCTTTTTCTACTTTTGAGCACAATATCATCGACACAGCACTCAACTTGATGATGAATGAGTTTGTCAAAGATTTGAGTCATATCCCACTGGTATGTAGCACCAACATTTTTAAGGCTAAAAAGCATGACCTTATAGCAATAGATTCTGATTGAGGTTCCAAAAGTAGTGTTTCTTTCATCTTGAGGGGCCATTTTATTTGGTTATATCTAGATGAGCCATCCATGAAAGAGAAGACTACATGAGATGACCTAATGTTCACCATCAGCTCCAAGATTGGTAGTGGAAATTCTTCTTTTGGGCATGCCTTATTTAAATCCCTAAAACTGTCGCATAAGTGAATTTGATCATTCTTTTTCTTAACTGGGATGATGCTTACTAACTAGTTAGGGTATTTTTCTTTTCGGATGAAACCAGCATTGATCAATATTTTGACTTTAGAAATGACATGTTGTTCTATGTCTAATCACATGCATCTAGGATCTTTATAGATAAGGTTAGTAGTAGGCTCAATTTCTAGTTTATGGACCACTATGTCAGGAGCCAATCCAAGCATCTATTCATAACTCAATGCAAAGTAGTCTTTAAACTCAGTTAATAACCTAACTAAGTCATTGGTTTCAATTTCATTCAACAAAGAATAAATGTATGTAGGGTGTGGATCTTCTTTAGTTCCTATGTTAATTTCCTTAAGCTCATCGATGGTTGACTTGATCTCTTCTTTGAACTCTGGTGGTGGGACTTTGACCTCAAAATCATCTTGATCATTTAAAGTTTCTAAGCATAACTCATCATATGAGTTAATGTGATTTGAAAAAAACCTATCAGATTCCAAATGATTGATGATGACTAAGTAATAATCATCCGACCCATCTAGCAAAATCCTAGTCCCGGTCTTGATTGAGAGCTTTTACATTTATTTTTCTATATTCTTTTAAAGTAGTCTGACCTATGATTTGACCAAGTATATGGGATTAACCATTTCATTTCTAAATTATGAAGTACTAATCAAGGTAATATTAAATCTTTATATGAATCATCCTCAAGTTCTACATCCTTCTTGACTTGAGGATGATGCTCCCAAAAGAACCTTTGAGTCTTAACACGTGGATGACTTCCTTAACTAAAACCCTTAGCTTTTGAGAGGAAAGTGGGTTAAAGCTGTTCCCAACTAATTGTTTCACACATATACACTTACGCTTTGCTTTGGATCCCTATCTTCATCGCTATCTAGCTCAAGTGTCACCTCCAAGAGAATCTACTGAGAAGAGTCGGTCGGTGCTAACAATATGACTCATGAACAAGATTCTAAGTCTATATGGATATGTACCGGACATATCTTCTATTGGTGGCCAAGGAGGTTTTCCACCTGGAATACCTCTAAACTGCCTCTTCCGCCTCTAGTGGAGGTCGTCATCCTACCCATATGTTCAAATGGAGTAACAAATCGTGGGTGGAATCTAATGCCATGCTCCACTTCCTCCTCCAAGTCTATTTATGCTCCCTTTTATTTCTTTTATTTTCTTTTTCTTTTTCTCTTTCTTTTTTCTATTTTTTCTTTATTTTCTAAAACTTTGGCTAAGTTCATGAGAATAGACTTGTTCATTTTGAGGGAGGTAGTAAGCCACATCCTCATATATGCTGACCTCATGAACTGTAAAAGGTTTGAGATCTCCTTTGACACAATAGATGATCCCACCTCTCACAAACTTCATACACTGATGTATAGATGATGGAACTATGTTGTTCTCATGTATCCATGGTCTCCAAAGAAAATCATTAAAAGATGTATCTGAGTCTATAATGTGAACTTGCTGCTTCCAATCATCTATCTCAAAGGGCAACATTATTGAGCCTAAAGCTGTTGACCTCACTTTTGGAGTGATTCAATCTTCCCATCTTATGAGTCTTCTAGACTAAGACTTCCCTAGTCATAAGATACTTCTAATAATAAAAACACCTAAGCAAAGACTTAAAAGGGTTAACCATAGGATTAGGTTATGCCTTAGGGATTAGGATAATCCACCTACCCTACAACCCAAATCCAATCCATGTTCACCTTTTGAAATGAAACATCAAATTTAAATCCAAATTCAAACCCAAATTCCAAAACCAAATGATTGAAGCCCATGATCAAATCCAAACTTGAAACCCTTCCTAAGCCATATTACCTATCCCATGGACTTAGCCAAATCAATCCAAATCAATCCAAAATAAATTGAGTTTCTCATAATAAATTTATATCTTCAATCATCTTCCTAAATATAAATCAAATCTACATTATCAAAACTAAATCAAACTAAATCAAACTAAATCATAACCCATCCTAAGCCATATGACCTATCCCATGGACTTATCTTAATCAAATCAAGTCAAACTCAATTGATTTTCTCACAAATCAATCATATTTTCAATCATCTTCACAAATTTAAATGAAATATACATTTAAATCATTAAAACTAAATCAAACCAAATCAAAATCCAATCCTAAGCCACATGAACCAACTCCATGGACTTAGCCAAATTCCTTCATTCCAAAACCCAAATTCAATTGATTTTCTCATGAATCAATCATACCTTCAATTATATTCACAAATATAAATAAAATCTACAATCATCAAGCCAAACCAAAATCAGCCCAAGCCATACCCAACTTAACCCTTTTGACTTAAAATGTTCAAATGATCCAAAACCCATTTGACCCCAAGCCAATTGCAATTGAATTTATATCAATCCCAAAATCCATATATAAACTCAACTAAATCAAACTCAACCAAAAATCAAGCAACTAAACCCAATTGGTCCACTTGACCCAAAGAAGCCAATTTGACCTATTTGAGCCTAGTTTTAATCCTACCCAAATTAGATTTAACCATGCCCATCAAAACCTCCCATCATGATTGTTGATCACCCTAGGTTGATCAATTGTCACCTCATTTGACCAAGTCAACCCCTTAACCCATATGAACCCAAACTAGCCAAATTACATCCTAAGATAAATCCCTTGAAACTAGTGATTCATACCAAATCAAAATCAATATTTGAATATGACTTGACCTTCAGTTGAGTCAAACCAAACCCAATTGACTCTCTTGACCCAAATTGAACTAAACGACCAAATTGAGTCAAATAAAAATATAAACCAAATTAATTGTAATCAATGGCTCAAGTTCATTCCAAATTGATTGTTGAACTTGACCAAAGCCATGATTAGACCCACTTAAACCCAATTTAGCTACTTAGCCTACATTGATCTAAAGGTTCAAGTTGACCTAAATCAAAACCAAATCCAAATTAATTGAAATCAATGCCTACAATCATCATCAATTGGTCAACTAAATCCAAACCAACACCCAACCCAAGCCAATTTGATCAAATTGGTCAACTTAACCCATTTGACCCAAATGAATTCAAATGAACCAAAATCAAATCTAAGCTAAAATAAACCAAACCAATTGAACCAAAACATCCAAAATGATCATATGAACTTCCCCCTTGGTTTGACCCAATTTGACCAATTGGTCAACTTGACTAACCAAACCCAATTTGACCTAAATGAGTCAAATTAAGCCAAAGCTAAACAAATCAACTCTAATTGACTTGAAATTTGGGCTTACCCACTTTCAGTTCATATCAAATCTACCCAAATTAAATCCAATTCCAAATGATCATTCTACCCTTGGGTTAAGGGCATCACATAAGACAAATCAGCCATGTAAGTGGTCATATCCATTCCTTGGCCACTTGGTACTCCCAATGGTCTCCTCCTAGGACCCCCAACTGGGTGGTTGGTCGACCCATGGGTGGTGAAATCACCTCACCCTCCCCATTGTAGCATTTGAAACCCACAAGACACCCATGATTCCTCCTTGGCAAACACCTCCACACCTTCAACCAACCAAGCTAAGCCAACTCACCTCCTCCATACCACCCAAGACTAGCTCGATGACCACTAGCCAAACTTGATCCCACCATCGACATGAAGGGGTACACACCCCCTAATTTCCACTCAAACACACAAAATCATTCCGTAGAACAATAGCTACTCAAGATGAGCTGCTAGAGCCTTTTCCTAAGCTCCCGAGCTCATTCCTCGATCAAAAAATGCCATTCCCATCGGTCCCAAAATAGTACACTCCCACTTCCAACCTAACTTCCCCATTTCTCCATCAAACTCAAAATAACTTTGCACGCACCTTCCCTAGGCCTCATCAAGCAAGAATGAATCATTTCCCAAGCATCCCAAGCACCAGAAGTGGGACTTCGATCAAAGCTAGGCTCCAAATCATCAGTTCATGGCCTTCTAAGTGAACGTTGAGGAATTGATCCAATCGCTCAACGATTTCATCTCCTAGATGAAGCTTCCTCACCATTTGAGCTACTACCTGAGCTGTGAGGTATGCTTCCAAAATAGATCCTTAGGCAAAAATGGGTTGGAGCTTTTCATAAAAAAACTTACATCTCATGTGATCTTGAAAATTGGATCCCCTCCGATCGAAGTCGTGAAGGTGTGGGATCCTTTTGGATTTGATCAAGTGAGCAATGACAGATAGACTTCATTCTCCCTCACCCATGTGACATTAGATCACGCACCGTTTGTTCTGCGTTATTAAAATAGACAGTTGTGAGTAGATCCACTAGATCAATTTGATTTAATTCTATTAAGTTGTGGGTTAATGATAGTTGTTAGATCTTAGATCGGATGGTGGATGAGGAAGCGCATCCGCCGCCGCCATGTAGGCACTGAGTCAAATAAGTTTTAAGTAGCCAATGTAGCAATGCCATGTGGAAAGCGCATCGGGCTAGTGTGCCATGTGGATCCAATAGGATTAGGATTTAATTAGGCTTAATTAATCATTTATAATGGCTTAAACTTCAAAAATCATAAAAAATAATAGATAAATAAAAAATGAAAATAAATATTCATTTTAAAGGTATTTCAGAAAAGAATTAAATAAAAATGATCTTAATCAATTTTGATTAGTAATTAGGGTTTAATTAAGGATTTAATTACAAAATTATTAGCTTAATTACTTCTTAATTACTTGAGAAATTAATCCCAAATTTTGTGGGTTAATTTAATGAGATGACCTTATTGCTCACTTAATTAGGAAAATTGACAAAATAAACCTTAACTACTCTTTTAAGTTAATTAATGATTAATTAATCACTAGAATATAATAAATTTTAATTAAGTTTATGAATTAAGGAACTAAGGTTGGGACCCCTTTCCCTAAGTTCATTTCACCTTTTTTTAAAATGAAATTAATTAAGATTTAATTAATTAATTAAATAACTTAATCAAATTAAAATCATAATCACATACCAATTAAATCATGGGGTAGATCTTTATGTGTTTAATAACCCAAAAGGAGTTTAATGAAATTATGGTTTATCCACATGTGTGGAAAACCAAAAGAGTAATTAAGTCCTTTAAACTAATTAACTATTAATCATGAGCCAATTGCATTAGGCCCCTTTTATTTCCTAGAATCATTCTAAGTTTATTTACCATGCATATCATGTTGGCTCATAATTATTTAGTTAATTACTTTAAGGTGATATAGGTAAGAGTAATTAATTCATCTAATTAAGGCTTCAACATAATTAACCCATAAAATCAACTTAATTACATTTCCTTAAATTAAATAAAATTACCAATATGGGAATGGGTTTAAAACATCAGGTGATGATTTCTCTTCTCTTCTTTAAATCAAATCAAATCCAAAGCTTAATTAATAAAGAAGCTTTGGTTTGCTTTTAAATAATCTTATTTGATTTGTCCTTAAGAACTAGTTTGGTTGAATCAATCACATGCTTATATTTGATTGTCCTCTTTCCAATCATGTTAAATTTGGTATGTCATTTGAATTCATGCATCTATATTTTCAAAATCAAATAAAATAAAATGGATTTCAATTATGTAAGCTTGTTTGTGTTGATTTAATTTAATATATGCGTGTTTATTATCATTATTAAATCTAAATGCATTTTTCAAAAGTTAATAAATGAATAATAATATGTGTTATGATGCTAGTTATAAATACATAAAAAATGCATCTGCTTATAGCATAAGTGTATGAATGTTGAATTCTCTTTCCTCTATTCATGTGTTGATTTATATAAGATTGAATGGTAAAGAGTATATAGTCCGACATCTAGGGAACACGAGGCTTTAGCTAGCCTAAGGAGGTCATTTGATTACTTCACTTCCCTGCTTTAACAATGGCACATACCCATTTGATTTCATTCTTATGTATTTCAACATTAGAATTTGGATACTTTAATTCATATATATAAATGATTCAATCAAACAAAATATATAATGTTTGCATGATTTTCTTTCCAGCTTTTATGTATACATCCATGTGTGTCTAAGAGAAGAAAGTATATACCGACATCCTGAATATGAGGCTTTAATTAGCTACAAGGAGGTCAGTTGATTACCTCACTTCCCTGGTTTAACAATGACACGTACTTGCCTATATCTTTGTACATGTATATGTATATGTTAATAGTGAATGAAAATCCCATTTTACATTTAAATTGCATGCATTCATAATTGACTAAGTGGTTGAATTAATTTGACATATGATTTAGAGGTCACTTCCTATGTTCCTGTATACGAATTTACATATGTTTGAATGCAAATGGGTATATAGACATCTCGAGAATCTGATTTAGCTTTCCAAAGAGGTCATTTGATTACTTCACCTCCCTAGTTTAACAATGGCACATGCTTATTTAATTTCATTCTTATGTCATTTTTGTATAAGAATTTGGATAAAGTTTTAAATTAGTATGTTTAAATAATTCAATTAAATAAAATATAATTTCTAAACATACATACACATAATTCATAATTTAAGTGTGCTAAAATATGTTACATGTATAGATACACTTAGATTAAATCATATGCATGTTACATGTGATGGAAAAGAATTATTTAGTATATATCATGTGGTAGTAATTCAATTAAATTAATCTTAAGATGCCTTTCATTTTGAATAGGATTACTTAAAGTGAACTTAAACTTAGGATTAATTAAATCATTTAATCCATTCACTAAAAGAGAACTAAATCAAAGTAATATACTTTAGAAAGTGACTTATGGTAGTATGAAGGAGGGCAATCCTCTTTTCCTTTCTTTATAATAGTTAGTTGCTAAGTGTAATCAAATGAAATAAAAGAAAACACAAATTAAACTACTTCAAGTGAAATCAACCTTTTATGTTAAATTGAATCCTTCTACACTTAGAAAATACAACACTAATGCCTAACAAGACTTACCACACAAGCCTTAATACAAACATTGGAATTAAGTCACAACTTCTAGCTCTAAGTTAGGAAGCTATATGATGTGATATATGTTTTATTTTATGATGTATTTTTTTAGATCAGATGTTAGGGTGTATGCTTCATAGACTGGATGATAGGCCAATATTAGCCTAATCATGTTTTCTGCATGGGATTATACTTAAGGGATGCTTAAAAATAAATGTGAATGCTCTTTTTACAGGTTACATAAATCCTTAAGCATAATCCAACTTAGGATAGGTGGGCTTAGTTACCCATATGTAGGGACCTAAGTACAAATTATAAATACAATTACTTGAGATTATATGCATATTTAGCTAACCTCTATTTTACTGTTGTAGTTAGATTTACTTTCCCACATAAATGTAATTTTTGTAATAGGAATTAGATTAGTATGGGGATTAGGATGAGCAATGTCCAAAAGGTATTGGGGTACTGATGTCTTTGAAGCAAGACCATCCAAATCAAAGAAGGAACCAAATAAGAAATGGAGATATGAAGAAAGAAGACCCCTATAGTATTTAATACAAAAATAATTATTCTTTCATATTCCAGGTTGTACAAGGGTAGAGCTCGGCTACCTATCTTTTATCTCTTCAGTTGTACCTATGGTACCTAAAATCGACCTTTAATTCTATTATGATAATTTATATAATTGTTTGATGTTATGTTTACATTATGCATTAGGACGACATTCTTTTCATAGTTTGTTAAATGATTGATGCTTTAATGTGTGGCTTGGATATGATTAGGCTCTTAGGATAAAAAAAACTTTTTAACCCAACTAATCACTCATAACTAAATTTTAAATAACTCATAACCTCATCATAAAGCCTAAGACATAAATAAGATAATTAAAAGATTTAGCAACTCATTAGCTGTATGGTTGTATGTTTCACATCATGCATGCATATTCTTTCTCTCTTGAACATGAAAGATCTCCATCCTTGCACGATAAATGAATGCTTGACCTGTGAGGGCATCCCTTGTGGTGGAGAACACCTTCTTCTTGCTGATTTAACACATAACCTATTTCATCATGCATTTAGGCATAAGAAATCTGAAAGCGTCTATCAAAATGATGTGTCTAAAATGAAATAAAATTTGAAAAGATTTTTGCATCTACAAATTAAGTCATTGCTCATACCACTCATGCTCTAGTTTCTTATGGAGTGTGTTTAGGACTTTAGTCTCTTTCTAATTAAAAAAATTTCCTAGCTATCTTACAATCCATAAGACCAGACTACATGGATTTAAAATCATAGAAAGAGTTAGCTAGTAGCCACTCTAGGTGATTATAAGTCCAGAAGTTGGTTATTTTATTCTCTCTTGTGGAGGTAAACCCTTATGTCCACCCGTCGCTTAGATTTAGGTCGTGTTGTAGCTCATACTAAAGCTCCCAAGATTTAGGATCCCAGGTAACTATTTCCTTTGGGCTACGAGCATAAATCAACACCTCTTAAGCATTCCCACAACCTTGTGTTGGTGTATTATAAGCCTTAAATTTCAACTCAAAACATATAAATCTCCTCAACTTTAAAATTATAAAGCCCAACCATAAGATAGATTAGAATGCTCACTAAGCCTCCTAGTATCATGCACATTTCCTACTTATTTTATTTGGATTCCAAAAATAAATCTTCTCCTTGAACTTTCTCATTTGATTTTCCAAATACAACCAATCCTTTAATGGTCTAACCTTGAAATCTTTGAAGAAGATAATTGTCTACTTTAATCAAGAGTATTATTAGAAAATTTAATTTCCTAATATGTATTTAACTATGGAGGATTACCTCCATAGGGATCTTAAGAACTTGGTTTAATATAAACCCTACTTTATTCACCCATGTAAAGTAAGGGAAAAATCTCTGGTACATTTGAAGGCCCATCATGCCTTAGAGTCCTTATTATGTGATTAGGGCCATTGTGTGATGCCACTATCTTTTGAGACAATACATTATAACTCAATGTTCTACTTGATCACCTCAAAAAGTATCCCCACTCCTCATGGTGTCCCCCCCCCCCCCCATACATCCAAAATAATTACCACCGTCCTCTTGCCTTATTCATTGAATCCTCTCAACACCATCCTTTCCTTTTGGGGTTTGAGATGTCAATCCTCAAGCGCAAGGGTTCTTAGACTCATAATGTTGATTGATACACCTGGGCTAACCAAAACTCTGGATAACTTCTATCTTCCAACATCCATTGTAATGTAAAGATGCGATTGTGCTCGATTTTCCCTAGGAGTAAGTCTTCATCACTGAATGTAACTCCTAAGATGTCCTTCCAGTGGCATGCCTCGCCTTTAGTAGCGGTTAGCTGAGCTAAGCATATCTCTAGATCAAGTAAGGTCTTAATTAGAGATTCTCTCATCTATTTGGATAAGATAAGGACATCATATATTCTTAACTTAGCTAAAAATTATCTAAGTGAGCTAGGACATTGTAATCAACTCTAGCTTGGTCCTCACAAGTATATCCATGGGTGGATCATCTTATGGAGGGACTATCTGCTCACTGGAACCAATGACTTGCTTACCCTTATCCTGAGGAGATACCCTAGGAGGTAGAACTTTGTCATTGTGTAGGTTGACTTCAGTGACATCTTGGAATGATGAGCTTGTGGAAAGTTCTACTTTCTCATCTAGCATACCTATAGCTGCTCTTATGGGATCCTTAGAGTCAGTTGACTCCAAGTCAATCTCAAGAGGTGAACCTGATTGATTCAGAGAAGGGTAGTCTTACTCTAAATTAGAAAGGAAGGGATTGGAACTACTATAGATATTATTTTTATTTATATTCCGAGAGCTTACAATAGGAATAAAATCAAGAGCATCAAAAATAGAAAATATATAAGTAGAATCAGCTTTCATCATTAAGTTTTTTTGGGTGGAAGTACATGATAGAAATTACATAAAGTAAGGAGAGTAAGGAATTTAGTGCCTTTATCTGTAGATACAACACTCCTAAGAAGAGAAGAGATGAGCTGAGGTGAAATAGTTGAAGGAGAGACTGACTGGTCGCTGCACCGACTATTCTCGAAAGTATGGTGATTTTGTCTGCCGGGCCGCTACCTCCCGAAGTTATCCTTTGCAACAAGCAAACCTTCCTAGGTGTTGGAGGTTTGAGATACTTCAGGCGCTTGCAAGGAAAGCTTCTTGAACTTAGAAATGAATTTCTTAGAGGTTCGAGATAGGAGATATCCTAACCTTGTTTGGTCTTAAGAGGATCGCAAGTATCCGCAACGGTTTACACTAACTGAACTAGATGGTTGTTCTAATAAGTATTTCTTAGGGATAACTATAGCTCCCAACATGTAGCTGTGCTCAAGCTAGTCCTTAAAAGTGATATAATTCTCTAAGACATGGCCTAACATGCTGTGGTGGAGGCAATAGCTAGGATCATCGCTCTTGCCCACTTTCGCTAGCCTCTTAGGCTTTGGTAACTGAAAGTAAGGTTTCTTTAAGAGATTCTTAAGATTTTCCAAACTACCTCCCTCTTGAATGAATATGGCTTATTCAATCTATCTGTAAGAGTAAGTGGAAAGTAACCACTTGGCGATGGATATGAATACCGTTTCTAGGTAGGCTGCTGAGGTGGTGAAAATGTTCATTCTGGCGGTTGTGGTGCCGATATGATTGCCGATGTTGTGGAAAAAAGGTCGAGCTCAGTCTATCATTCAACTCGGGTCGCTTCCCTCTCCCACTAACATAACTATCCCCGCTTCTTCTCAAACACCTTCGCAGCTTGGGCCTAGATGATTGGTCTGAAGGGCAATTGTTTGGCTTCCTCAGGCTAGCCACCTTGTTGATTAAATTAATGTTTTGATGATAAAGCCCTTAAATATGAAGGCGCCATGGATATTCGAGAACAATGTCAATGGCATGCTTGATGTGTGGTTCAGATTTCATGCTCAAAGCGCCACGAGAATATAATCAATAAGGACTCGTTGAGTTTCGCTCTATAATGATGTCGCTAACCCTCACTCGAGCTCCAAAACCTATTAATGAAGAGGTTGTCCAACTCAAGAAAAGTCTTCACCAAACCATTGGCGCTAATTCAATCAAATGCAACACCTAGACTACTAAAAAAAAAGGAAGAGAAGTGCTGCCACACTGTGTTGCAACAGTTGGCTCTAAAGTGTGCAATGAGTTATTGTGGGTTCCGACTGCCATCAAAAATCTTGAAGGATGGTGGCACAAAACCCTAAATAAAATAAAAACTAAATAAAACCTAAACATAAAAGATAAACCCAAAATAAAAAAAAAAAATAAAATAAATAAAAATAAAACCTAAACCCTAAACTAAAAAAAATGTAAACCTAAAATAAACAAAATAAAATAAACATAAACCTAAACTAAAATAAATAAAACCCAAACTTAAACCTAAAATAAACTAAACATAAACCCTAAACAAAATAAAATAAAATAAATAAAAAATAGACCTAAACCTAAACTAAAAAAAACCTAAAATAAAAACCTAAAATCTTAACCAAATAAAATAAAATAAAAACCTAAACCTAAACTTAAAAAAAAATTAAGCCTAAACATAAAAAAATAAAAATAAAACTAAACTAAAAAAATAAACATAAACCTAAACCTAAACCAAAGAAACTAAAATAAAAAAAAACTAAATAAACTAAACTAAATAAACTAAACTAAATAAAAAATCAAAGATAAACCTAAATAAAAAATAAATTAAAATAAATAAAAATAAACTAAATAATAAACCTACCAATTTACTTAACTTAAAAAAACCCCAAAACCATAAAACTAACCCTAAACTAAACCCTAAAAAAACCCTAAACCCTAAACTAACCCTACCATAAGCTTAAACCTAAACTAAACCTAAACCCTAACCCTAACCCTAGCCTAAACCCTAAACCTTAAAACTTAAAACCCTAAACCTAAACCCTAAACCCTAAACCCAAAATAAACTTAAACCCTAAACTCTAAACCCTAAACCCTAAAAACTCTAAACTCTAAAGCCTAAATCTTAAACCCTAAATCCTAAACCCTAAACCCTAAACCCTAAACTTACCTTAAACCCTAAGCTAACCCTAAACCCTAATCCTTAAACCCTAAACCATAAACCATAAACCCTAAATCCAAAAGCCTAAACACTAAACCCTAAACCCTAAACCCTAAAACTAAACCCTAAACCCTATACCCTAAACCCTAAACCTTAGAAACCTAAAAACCTAAACTTAAACTAAATAAAACCTTAAAAAAATAAAATAACTAAAACCTAAACTTAAATAAAATAAAACAATAAAATAAAATAAAAACCTAAACTATAACCTAAACCTAAACTTAAAAAAATAAAATAAACTAATAAAAATAAACTAAGATAAAATAAATTAAAACTTAAATTAAACTAAAAAATAAAATAAACCTAAGAATAAAAAACCTAAATAAAATAAAAATTAAATGTATACTAAAAATAAAATAAACCTAAAATATAATAAAATAAAAGATAAATTAAAACCTAAACCTAAAAAATAAACTTTAAATTAAAACCTAAAAATAATAAAAAAAAAACCTAAATGCTTGACTAAAAAAAATCCTAAAATTAAAATAAAATAAATAAAAGAAAATAAACCTAAACATAAACTAAAATAAACTAAACTAAAATAAATAAAACCTAAACTAATCCTAAAATAAAATAAATCGAAACCTAAACCTAAACTAAATAAAATAAAATAAACAAAAAATAAACCTAAACTTACATTAAATATAGAACCTAAAAGAAACCTAAAATAAAAACCTAAAACCTAAACCTAAAAAAATAAAATAAAAACCTAAACCTAAACCTAAAAATAAAAAATAAAACATAACCCTAAAAAATAAACCTAAACCTAAAAAATAAATTAAAATAAATAAACCTAAAATAAATAAACTAAACTAGATAAAAATAAAAAATAAAATAATCTAAAATAAATAAAAAATAAACAAAATAAACCTAAACCTACCGGTTTACTTAATTTTAAAAAAACCCTAAACCCTAAAGGCATAAACACTAAAACCCTTAACCCTAAACCCTAAACCCTAAACCCTAACCCTAATCCCTGAACCGCAAACCCTAACCTAAACTTAAAATAACTAAATAAATTTAAAATTAAACCTAAATCCTAAAACCTAATAAACCTAAACCTAAACCTAAACCCAAACCTAAACCCAAAGAATGGGCAAAACCTTGATGGTAAAAACATCACCGTCAAACAGGATCAGTCTAGATCTTGTGGTGGAGGAAAAGGTGAAGCTGATCATTATTGCAATGAAGGTGGGGTATCTGGAGGTGTTGGTGGATATGGATGTTGTGGTCGGAGCAGTGGTGGCTATGGATGTGGGAGGAGTGATGGAGGTTACAGCCGTGGTGGTGGCAGAGGAAGAGATCATAGATAGAATGGTGGATCCCACTACTCGAGAGGTCAGGGTTATTTTGATGGGAACTAGAGAAATTGAAGAATGATCGATCTGATTTGTTGCTTATGGAACTATGTCTTTACAATAGAGACGATTCTAGTTACCTAGATTTTTTGATTTGCTCTAAGCGTGCTCATTTTTGATCTTTCATCACTTCTATCTTAGAAAACATTATGTGTTACTTGGTTGATCAAATTGAAAAGAAGAAATGTTGAATCTGAATTTGTTCTCTGTTAAATTAAAAAAATAAAAATCCTAAACCCTAAACTAAATCCTGAAACCTATACCTAAAACTTAAACCCTAAACCCTAAACCCTAAAAAAAATAGAAACCATAAATCGTAAACCCCAAACCATAAACCCTAAACCCTAAAAAGAAAAAAACCTAAACCTAAACTAAACCAAATCTAAAAATAAAATAAATAAAAAACCTAAACCAAATTAAAATAAAAAAAATAAAATAAAATAAAAAAATAAACTAAAATAATTACTATAAACTAAATATAAATAAAAAATAAATTTAAATAAAAATACAAAATAAAATAAACTAAAATGAATAAAAAATAAACTAAATAAACCTAAACCTAACGGTATACTTATTTAAAAAAAAATCCCTAAACCCTAAACCCTAAACCTAATCCTTAAAAAATAAATCCTAAAGCTAAAACCCTAAACCCTAAACCCCAACCTAAACCCTAAACCCTAAAAGCATAAACCCTAAAACCCTAAACCCTAAACCCTAAAACCTAAACCCTAACCCTAAACCCTAAACCCTAAACCCCAAACCCTAAACCCCAAACCCTAAACCTAAACTTAAAGTAACTAAATAAATTAAAAAATAAACCTAAACCCTAAAACCCAATAAACCTAAACCTAAACCTAAACCCTAAGAATGGACATTGACACAAACATCACCATCAACCATGCTCGCCTAGGTCGCAAGGAGGGAAAAGGCAGCGATTATCGTAGTGGTGGTGGGGGATCTAGAGGTGTTGATGGATATGGAACTGCTGGTGGATCCTGCAACTCGAAAGGCCGGGGTGGTTCTGATGGGAACTAGAGAAACTGAATAACGACCGATCCAATCTGCCGCCTATAGAATTGTGTCCTTACAGTAGAGATAGTTCTAGTTATCTAAGGTTTTTGATTTGCTCTATGCGTGCTCATTTTTTATCTATGTCGCCACTTATGTCTTAGAAAACTTGGTGTGTTTCATGGTTCATGAAATCAAAATGAATAAATGCTGAATCTGAATTTGTTCTCTATTAAAAAAACCAAAAACCCTAAACCCTAAACTAAAACCTAAACCATAAACCTAAAACCTAAAACCTTAACGTTGAACCCTAAACCCTACAAACACTAAACCCTAAACCTTAAAACACTAAACCTTAAAACCTAAACCCTAAACCCTAAAACTAAAAAAAAACCCTAAACCTAAAATAAAAAAAAACCTAAACCTAAACTAAAATAAATAAAACCTAAACTTAAACCTAAAATAAACTAAAACTAGACCTAAACCTAAACAAAATAAAATAAAAAAACTAAAAATAAACCTAAACATAAACTAAAAAATAAAACCTAAAAATAAACCTAAAATAAAAACCTAAAACCTAAACCTAAAAAAATAAAATAAAAACATAAACCAAAACCTTAAAATAAAAAATAAAATATAAACCTAAAAATTAAAATAAAAAAAAATTAAACTAAAAGATAAATATAAACTTAAACCTAAATGTAAAAAATAAACTAAAATAAATAAACCAAAAATAAATAAACTAAACTAAATAAAAATAAAATTAAACATAAATAAATAAATAAATAAAATAAAATAAAATAAATAAAAAATAAACTAAATAAACTAAATAAAAAAACCATAAACCTTAAAGCTAAACCCTAAAACTAACCCTATACCTACAACCCTAAACCCTAAACCCTAAAACATAAACCTTAAAACGTAAAAAACCCAAAACCTTAAACCCTAAACTAACCCAAAACCTTTAACCCTAAACCATAAACCCTAAACCCTAAAAACCCTTAACCTTAAAGCCCAAGCCCTAAACCCTAAACCCTAAATCCTAAACCTTAAACCCTAAATCTTAAACACTAAACCATAAACCCTAAACTCTAACCCTAAACCTTAAAACCCTAAACCCTAAAACCCTAAACCCTAAACCCTAAACCATAACCTTAAACCCTAAACCTTAAAAGCATAAACCCTAAAACCCTAAACCCCAAACCCTAAACCCTAAACCCTAAACCCTAAACCCTAACCCTAAACCCCAAACCCTAGTGCTAAACCTAAAGTAACTAAATAAACTTAAATATAAACCTAAACCCTAAAACCTAATAAACCTAAACCCCAAGAATGAACCTTGTCCAGAAACATCATCCCAACCAAAGTCTAGATCTGCGGAGCCGGGGGCAGTGGTGGCGGTTATCATAGTGATAGTGGGGATCTGGAGGTGGATATGGAGGTTGTGGTTGAAGTGGTAGTTATGGAGGTGAGCGATGAAGGTTACAACCATGGCAGTGGTAGAGGGGAGAATGAGGGTATGATGGTGGATCCCGCTACTCGAGAGGTCAGGGTGGTTCTGATGGGAACTAGAGAAACTGAAGAATGACTTACCCAGTCTACTATTCATAGAACTATCTTTACATTAGAGACAGTTCTAGTTATCTAGGGTATTTAATTTATTCTATGTGTGCTCATTTTTTATCTGTCATTGCTTATGCCTTAGAAAACTTGGTGTGTTACTTGGTTGATGAAATAGAAAAGAAGAAATGTTGAATCTAAATTTGTTCTCTATTAAAAAAAACCAAAAACCCTAAACTTTAAACTAAAACCTGAACCTTAGACCTAAAACCTAAACCATAAACCCTAAAAACCCTAAACCTTAAACACTAAACTCTAAACCCTAAAACCCTAAACCCTAAACCTTAAACCCAAAAACCTAAACCCTGAACCCTAAACCCTAAACTCTAAACACCAAACCCTAAACCTTATAGCCTAAACTCTCAACTAACCCTAAACCATAAACCCTAAAAAGGTAAACACCTAAACCTAAACTAAATAAAACCTAAAAATGAAATAAATAAAAAAACCTAGACCAAAATAAAATAAAAAATAAATTAAAATAAAACATAAACTAAAACCTAAACCTAAAAAGAAAATAAAATAAAAAATTAAAACTAGATTAAAATAAAATAAATAAAAACCTAAACTAAACTAAAAAATAAAAAACCTACTACTACTACTACTACAACAACAACAAGCCATTAACCAACTACGTGGGGTGGGCTACATGAATCCTTCGTCTCCATTGTCTCCTATTATGTGTCAAATTCTCATTTAATTCAAGTATACTAATGTCTTTTTTTATACATCATAACCATGTTGTTTTTGGTCTACCTCTACCTTTCTTTACATAAAGAAAATCTAATATATCTACTCTCTTAATCGGGTCATTGGACGGTCGACACTTTATGTTGCCAAACCATCTAAGGTGACTCTCTCTAATATTATCTGCCACTAGAGCTACTCCAACTTTTTCTCGAACATACTTATTTTGTATTTTATCTCTAAGTGTAAAGCCACTAATCCACCTGAGCATCCTCATCTCCACAACACTTAACTTGGTCTCATGCTTCTCTTTTATTGCCCATCCTTCTATTTGAGTTATTGAAGGAGGTGTTGGGTCTAATAGATTGTGTCATGCTGATCCCGAAGGAGGGAATCTCTGATATCAACCATATGCAACTCTATTAAGTATTCCAACAAATCATCTTCATTGGAATCAAAGCTAAGCTTCTCTTCCTCTAGGTTAGACCAGTCATACCCTAGGATATCATCTAAGGAGCAGTTCAATTATGTAGACATAAATGCTCATGGAAGATTGGTGGTGGGATCATGCTCATGAACATAGATACATCTGACCTCCTCGGCTACTGGAGAGCTAACCCTGTGAGGGCTACACTCACTAGAAGAAATGTGCTCATGGCTATCAACTGCTCTAGGTGGAGTACTTCCCCTGGTGAGATCTATCATCATAGATACAACAAAATTGTCTCCTTCTCCCTCTGCTACTGCTACAACCATGATCTGCTAAGGTGGTGGTGGTGATGGAATGACTACAATGTTACAAGGTCGCCACTCCCTCTTCAGCCCAATTGAAGTAGGAGGTCGAACAAGACAGCTTGACCTCGCCTCAGTCGATGGTGTAGATGAAATGGGATCTCTTGGCTATAACCGAATCATTAGTGGGGCTTTCTTTCCCCCTGATGTTGCCTTTATAGATTTAGATGGAATTGTGGAAGATGTGGCCTGTACTGGCAATGGCAGAAATGGAGTGGAGTGCTGTGATGGAGACAACACGGACTCCCTCTGTGTAGGGGCTCTCCTCCCATGGTGGGTAGTACCAATCAATTGAATGCTAGCAGTGTAACTGACACGGGTAGCACATCGATCATGGAAATATATGAGGTCAGAGGTTGTTAACTACTTGGTGTACCTTCACCTTTCTCTACTAGTAACATGCAGTGATAAATGGGCCTCATGGGCCTTCTCCTGATAGATATGCTCGCCCACACTATGAGGAATAATCGATCATAAATCAAATTGGGCACCAGACTCTGACCATCCGTAAGCCCTACCAACATAACATAGAATGGTCATGAGGCTGGCATATGACCTCCTCTTATCTCTGCTAGGTGCCTCATACTGATCTGTAAGTGGAATCTTCCTAATATCTTCCTCTCCATCAGATCTGGAAAAAGAATGGAACTTATTTTGTGTGATCAGAGGAGAAACTACCCTAGGTGACTCTTCTATTGAAATATGAGAGACTGCCTCCATCTCCTTGGCTATGTGCACATGATACCACTTGATCTTGTGGCTCTTAGTATGACACTAAGTTATGCTGGGTGGAGTAGTGCAAGAACTAGACCCCATCTTAAAGGTAGGAGAGACTATCCCTGAAGCCAGAGTAGCCTTGCACTTAGAAGAAGCAAGTGAGTGGGTACTAGCCTGTATTGGGGTAGTAATAGGAAAAACTAAACGTACAGGAACTGGAGCTTGGTTATTGTGGGAACCTCCATTGTCTTCCTCTTCAGTGAGAGAAATTTAAAATCTGAAGGCATCTTAACATGGATGACTAGCTTCTACCTAGTCACCACATTCCTACTGACGGTGGTGAGGGTCGCCCACCCACAAGTGATCCTAGCCCCCTCGAATCCTTGGCCAATGTGTATAAGATGAGAGAAATTAGTCTTTGGGAGGTTGGCCCGATCCAAGGCCAAATCCTTCCCAAAGGGGAAAGTGAACACATTCTTCTGAGCATCCATTTACTGTATTGAACTTGAGAAAAAGCTGACTAAGACTAAATTTGGAACTCTGCAATTGTTGGAAACAAACTCAAATCAGATTTTCCATTTTTGATATTATTTTGATTGATTTTTGAATTTGATTTTGAATTTTAACCCACACTCAACAATTTGAATGTGTTAAGTGGGGCTCTTTGAATTTAGGAGAGAAATTTTGAATGAATTAGAGAAGAGATTTGAAGTTTTAGAATCCACTTTCAACAAATTTATGTATGTCAAAAATGGGTTTAAATATCTTGAAGAGATTGTTGATGCTTCCATTGGTTCATATTTGAAATTTTTTTTTTTGGGGGGGGGAATTGATTTAGTTTAATTTTAGAACCATTAATTTGATTTTATGTTTTGTTTAGGTGTAAGTTAAGTCCATTAATTACCCATTACCGCACCACTTTAACATAATTAATTAATGACAACATATGATATGCAACCACATGGAATTTAAATCAACAATGCACCTAGGAAAGAAAGGGGCCTAATGCAATTGGTTTACAATTATTGATTAATTAAGCTAAAGGGTTTACCTAACATTTCAAGCCTTCCCATTGATTAAGTTCAGATTGATTTTGAAATTTTGATTAAGCAAATTAATTAGATCATTAGTGGATTAATCCTAAATTAGGTTTGGATTAAGGAAGAAATGGGGGTTTAGAAAATAACTTAGGAAAATTACCCCAAACCCATTCCATAAACTTCCTCTTCAGTTAAACAATGCTTAATTATCTTAATTCAGTGATTAAACCACTGCTCACATGCCTAATTATTCTTAATTACATTAAGAGGGTGATTAGGGATTTATTAATTGATTTCCCTAATTAACTCATTAATAAATTCCAAGAAAATTAGGGCAGGTAGAAGTCATCCCACTAAACATACCTGAGAAGTTTATAATTAATTAATGAAATGATTATAGAGTAATTAGGGTTATTAAGTTTTTAATTAAACTCTAATTAAGGAAAATTCTCTGTTTAAAATCAATTAGAAATAATTTTATATTATTTCTCACTAAATTATTTTAAAATGAGCCCTCATTTATATTTTTTTGATTTTTCTATATTTAATTTTTAATTTAGGAAGTTTCAATGATTAAGGGATAATTAAATAGCCCTAATTAATTAACTAATCTTATTGGCACCACATGGACCACTGACGTAGTGTGCGCTTTCCATGTGGCATGACGTATTCATTATTTAAGTTGTCAAATCATATGCTGCATCAACCGGAGCACGTTTTCCTGGCCGTCCGATCAAGGATGGTCGATAAAATCCATGGCTCTAAAGAAAATAACCAATGTGCTAGTGCATTCCATCCAAAACATGCAGAATAGATGGTACATGATTCATCCATGCCTTTGCCTGCAGGAAACGAAGACTGCCTATCATCCATGGCTTGATCCTAGCTCACTTAAGCTTTGATAAGGCTAGGATTTAACCAACACCATCTAGGAGCATATAGAAGAAGATCTAACGCTGGAAATTCAATGGGATTAAAAATCTCTTCACAAAGGACCAAAGAATTTTCAACCTAAGCTCAGTTTTGAATCATACTTCACCAGAGGCTATCACCAGCACTTCCAACCATCGAGGTAGCTTTGTCTAGTGGAGAAAAAGCCTTGTTAAAGGTTTGAAGGTTCAATTTACAGTGGATCTTCCAATTTACCAAAGCTTGCTTCAATGGCTTGCGGCTTTGGTCAGGTGAGGCTTATCATGGCTTAGAAACTTGGAAGAAGCTTTGGATGAGCTCGACTTACCTCCCTAATGGTGCTTGCAAGAGCAATTAGATTTTGGTGGAGTGAACAGTGAGTTGGAAATTTCTCCTACCTCCCCTATTTTTGGCTTAAGCAAAACCGAGAAGAAAGAAATGGAATGAGCTCTAGAATCCTTAGGGAAGCTTGTGGATGCTTGCCTTTGATCCTCTAAGCTCAATCGAATGTAAGAGTTATCAATTGAATTGGAATAAGGGGGAGTATATCTCCCCCTACTTGAATTGGATGGTCGATAGCCTTCTTGTCATTTTGATCAAATTGATCACATTGCATTGGTTGTTTAGGTTGTTAAGGATCCCATATGGTTTGATTTTGGTTTTGGGTGGAAGTGGAGGTGCACATGGGTTAAAATGAATGTGGGAGGTGATCTATGTGGAGAAATTTGTGATGGGATGGTTTTGTCCTTTGGGTTTGGCTGATCCAAACCCATTGGGTCATGTGCACCACCTCCCTTGGTGTCCAAATGGTCCACTAGGAGGATGTCAAGTGGCCATGAAAAGGAATTAACAAAATTCCAAGTGGATTTAGCCATAGGTTACCCTTTGACCTTGGGGTAAAATGGTCATTTGGATTTGATTTTGATTTGGACAAATTTGGTATAATTGAAAGATGGTTTATGCCAATTTTCAATGAATTTGGAGTTTATTTGATATGATTTGGCTCAAGTTGACCCATTTAGGTCAAAATGGGCCAACTTGGGTTAAGTTGACCAATTGGTCAAATTGGTTCAAGTTGACCAATTGGTAAAATTAGTCAAACCAAGAGTTAAGTCAAGTTCATATGACCATTTGAAGTGTTTTGGTATCTTTGATTTGGTTCAATTTGGTTTAGATTTGGTTTTGGTTCATTTGAATTCATTTAGGTCAAATGAGTCAAGTTGACCAATTTGACCCATTTGACCTAATTGGTTAGGTCATGGGTTGGTATGCTTGGTTAATCATTTGAAATGATTTGCAATCTTTAGTTTTAATCAATTTTGGTTTGGTTTGATTTCAAGTTTGTTTGACCATTTAGTCAAGTTAGTTCATGGTCAATTGGGTCTAGTTGGTTGTAATTAAGGCTTTGGTGAAGTTCACCAAGTGATTAGGAATGAATTTTACCCATTGGTTGCAATCAATTTGTCATAGATCAAGTTTTAACACATTTTGACTTTGTAGGTCAACTTGGGTCTACTTAGGTCAAGTGGCCAATTGGACTAGTTTGGCTCAAATGATGACTTGGTCAAGTCCAATCATTGATCATGAATTGGTTTGATCAATGGTTTCACTCAAATTGGCCTATGGTGGATGTTGGCTAGTTTAAGTTTTCTTTAGACTAAGTGTTGACTTGGTCAAAGGTTAGGTTTGACTTGGTTTGACCCAATTTGAGTGATTGATCATCCTATGATGATTGTTGCTCATAATGTGAGGCTTAGTTGAGCTTAGTTTAATCTAATTTCAGTAGGATTAGAATTTTGCTCAAATAGATACTTTAGGTCACTTTGGGTCAAGTGAGCCTAATTGGGTCAATTCACTTGATCAAGGCTTGATTAAAATTTGGTTGAACTCACATATGGACTTATAATTGAAATATAAACCCAATTACAAGTGATTTAGAGTCAAATGGATTTTGATTCATTTGACAATTTCAAGTTCAAAGAATGAACATGGGTTTGATTTGGGTTTGAGTTTTGAATTTATTTTTGGTTTGGTGATTTAAGTTTATGATTGAATTTGGTTTATGATTGAAGGATTGATTGTTTGAAAAGAAAATCCAAAGGTTTGGATTGATTTGAGTTGGTTTTGGCTAAGTTCAAGAATTTGACTTGAAAGAGTTTAGGTTGAACTTTGGTTAGATTTTGGCATGAGTTTTCAATTTGGTTTTGATCATTTGAATTTATATTTCATTTATATTTGTGAATATAAATGAGAATATAAATGGGTTATGAGAAAATCTTTTGAATTTGAAGTGATTTGGATTTGATTTAGGCTAAGTCCATAAGATGAAATCAAAATGGCTTAGGAAAGATTTTGGATTTAGAATTGATTATGGATTTCAATCATTTGGAATTGATTGATGATTTGAGTTTTGGAATTGATTTGGATTTGAGAAAATCAATTAGGTCGAAATTGATTTGGAATCGATTTGAATTTGAAGTTGATTTGAAATTGAAATTGAAGTTGGTTTGGATTTGAAGTTGATTTGAATTTGAAGTTGGTTTGAATTTGAAGTTGGTTTGAATTTGAAGTTGGTTTGAATTTGAGGCTTGACTTGAAAGAAGGAAGTAAGGATTTGGTTCAAGCTATAAGTTAGACAAATTTTTTGAATACCCTAAGGCATAACCTATTCCTATGGCTAACTCTTCTAAGTCTCTGGGTTAAGTATTCACCTAATCACTAGAAGTTCCTTAAGACTAAGGAACTCTTAATGTCTAAGAGGAGTCATATGTATAAGATGAATAATTTGAGAGCTCACTCCAAAAATGAGGTCAACAAAGGGCTTCCAATAAGTGTAGTGTGACTGACAAGGTACACCGCACGTATTGGTGTTGACCGAGAAGATCAATAACAGTAAACTATCACAAGCACTAATAGAAATGATCTACTCCCAACCCAAAGTGTAGAAGGAATCAAGAGCTTAGTGCAATGTGACTCTACTTATGCCAACAACATAAGAGAGTGAAGGAGGAACTAGGGGATCGAGTAGGTGAACCTTCCACTAGGGAAAAGGTTCAAGTCATCCACTAGGAATGAAATGTTTGATTTGATTTGTGCTCACTGGGAGAAATTTGATTTGATTTGTTGATTTGTGATTTGGTTTTCCACGAGATGAAA
The DNA here is from genome assembly GCA_021442155.1 of Cymbidium sinense. NCBI lineage: Eukaryota > Viridiplantae > Streptophyta > Magnoliopsida > Asparagales > Orchidaceae > Cymbidium > Cymbidium sinense. Next base: position 173,233,954 of record CM038214.1, read on the forward strand.
ATGTCATGTCTCCACTAGGGGAGCAAGTTCAAGTCATCCACTAGGGAGAAGAGGTTGTGAAATCCAGGGGATTATAATTCGTGATCCGTTGGGATGAAAATGTGAACTCTCCACTAGGGGAGCAAGTTCAAGTTGGATTGAATTGGTTCCATTGGGGAACAGGAAGGATTTGCATCTCACTAAGGGGAAGTGAATTGATTTGATTGATTTGATTATTTTGACTGGGCTCCACTAGGGAGGTTGATTGGATTTGCTTTGCATGTCTAATTTGACTACACGGAGGGAGGAGGGTTGAATTTATTTCAGATTTTAAATTCTTTGATTTTGAGATGGGACCTATTGGTTGCTGTGGATCGCATAAGTAGGGCCATGTTGGCCTTATTTTAGCTCGATTTAGCAATCCAAAGGGGTAGTCTATCAACCACATGGTCGGACTAACCAACCAAAGGGTTTGCCTTTCGTAGCTGCTAAGAAAGCATAGTAGACTTACATCCTCCAAAGTAGAGATCAGTTGCTGGGTTGATCCATTGGTGAGGAAACGGATTGAACCCAACCTTAGGCTGACTATTGAGTGAATGCCATTGGGGGACTTAAACCATCTCAAAGATAGTCCAGATTAATTTCATTTTTAGTTATTTTTGATGGATCCCATCAGTTTGTGATGGACCCATCGGTAGGGGTCATGTTGGCCTTCTACCTACTGCATTTACCAATCCAAAGGGGTAGTCTACCAACCACATAGTAGGACTATCCAACCAAAGGGGTTGCCTTTCGGTTTATGCTTATACTAGGAAGAAAGCGTAGTAGGCTTACATCCTCCAAAGTAGAGATCAATTGATGGGATGTTCCATTGGCGAGGCAATGGATTGAACCCATCCTAAGTTGACTATTGAGTGAATGCCGCTGGGAGACTTAAATTAGCTCAAGATAGTCAAGATTAATTTTATTTTTAGTTATTTTTGATGGATAACATCAGTTTGTGATGGACTTCACTAAGTAGGGGCCATGTTGGCCTTGGTCTAGTTCATATTTGCCAATCCAAAGGGAGTAGCTTCCCGGTCGAGGGGAGAACTATCCAACCAAAAGGGTGCCTTTCATTTTGCAGTGCCTAATTTAAGGAAGAAAGCATAGGAACTCACATCTTTCCTAAATAAAAGACCACAGGGGAGACATATTAGCGAGGTAACATGTCAATCACTTAGGCTTCCAAATGTGACATCATGCTAGAAAGAACGCATAGTAGACTTACATCTACCAAAGATAAATGACTGTCGGGATAACCTATTTGTGGTAACACAGATTGAACCCAAACTAATGGTGACTACAAAGAGAATGCTGATCCGGAGACTTATCTTAACTCAAGCATAGTCAGACAATTCCTATAGGGAGTTCTGCTGACACTGCCCCAAAGATAGGATGCCTACTTGGGAAAGGGGCCATTAGGGGCTTAAATTCCTAATCCACAAGTGAATAAATTTATTTTTTATTTTATTTGTTTATCATGGACCCTGTTGGTTTGGAAGGGATATTACTGAGGAAGAGCTTGCGTTAACTTAGACCTATCTCAGATTTATTGAACCAAGGGAGAATCTACACATCCGTTGAACAAATTCCCCAACCATAGGTGTGGATACTAGAAAAGGGGGACTATCCAATCCAAGAGTAACTTGGGTAGTGTCTAAATGGGGCCATAAAGGATGAGATCCAAGTAGAGTGCTCGTAGGAAGTGGGGCTGCTAAGGGCTTTATCCAAAACCCTGGAGAAGAAAAATTGCATATGTATTTGGTGGCCAACTCAAGGAGAAAGCATGGGGACTCACATCTGCAAAGAGTGGTGCATCCACCGGGTGAGTTACTGTCAACATAGTGAACATCAACCAACCTAAGGTGCCCATCAATTTGCAATAATCAGCTTAGGAAGAAAGCATCCGGGACTCACATCCTCCTATAATGAAACTGATTATCAGGACAGTTTGTCTTCGGCTAGATTAGTGATATCCAACCTAGGGCAACTACTGAGTGAATGCCACTAGAGGACTTAAATCAACTCAAGAGTAGTCAAGAGGAAAGGAGCCTCTAGGGGGCTTATCCTAAACCTCAAATATACTTGACCTAGCCAGTACATCATGGTTAGTTCAGGAAGAAAGCACTGGGACTCACATCTTCTTAAACAAAATTAACATTAGGTAGCTTACTGGCTAGGCAGCGAAGCCTTCCAAACTAACAAGGTGCTCATTGGTTAGCAATGGTTAAGTCAAAAAGAAAGCACGGGGACTCACATCTACCGAACAAGTTATCACTGGGGTGACATACTAGCAAGGTAGCATATCAGCCCGACCTAGAACATCTAATGAGTGAGTGCCACAGGGGGCTTTCTCTCATATCAAAATAGCTCGAGAGAAAAGATTTGGGGTTTTTTTGTGTGTTTGTGTTTGAAGGAATAGGTTGCCTCTAAAGTTCTCTTATTCATATCTTAAAAACATGCTGAGGAACTTATGAAATGGTGCCATGAATGGCATTTGTGATCCCTCAAAGAAAGGATGTCTCTTGGATTCTCTTACACCTAATTTAGTTGTGCTAGTCAAAATAGATGCCTCTTGGGTCCTCTCACACCTATTCTAGCAATATTGGGGAATTATGTTTGATTGTGTTCGTGCTGTGAAAGAGGGATATGATACCTCTTAGGTTCTCTTACACCTATCCTAAACACGTCGTGGTGGATTTGTAAGACAAGAAAATAATGCTTCGAATGTAGAGAAGATTTTGATGAATCGAAATAATTTTTTTTGTTCTTTTGCTGACAATTATTTTCAAACATCATTTTATGAGTAATATTTCTTCAAATATAGACCATTAATTAGAACTATCAGGTGTTCCCCTTTACAATCAATAAGCTGATAAGATCTTCCTTGGTAGGCCTTCTTTATGACAAAATGGCCTCCCCAAGTGGGTTTAAACTTGCCTCCCATCTTTTGACAGGAAACAATTGGCCTCCTTAGAAGTAGAACAAGCTCTCCTACTTGAAGAGTTCTAGGACGAACCAGCTTATTGTGAGCTTGAATCATTTTGATTTTGTATAACTCGAGGTTCTGGCACGCTTGTAGGCATCTCCCCTCCAAACGTTCAAGCTCTTCTAACCACAACTTTGCATTCTGCTCTATAGTGATCTTGCTACTCATTGCTATTCTTAGTGATGGGAGTTGAACTTCTAAGGGTAGAATTACTTCAGACTCATACACTAAGGAGAATGGGGTAGATAGAGTTGGTGTTCTGTAAGTGGTGCGGTAGGCCCACAAGGCTTCAATCAACTGCTCATGCCACTGTTGCTTGTTGTCATCAAGTGTCTTCTTTAGTATCTGGATGAGAATTTTATTGAATGCTTCTGCTAGGCCATTTAGCTTGGGATAGTAGATGGTGGAATATCTCTAATCTATACCGTGTCTTCTGGCGAAGCTATTGATCTTGGTGCTCTTGAATGCAGTACCATTATCAGATACAATTCATCGAGGCACCCCGAACCTATATACGATATGGTTCCTGAAAAATTGAAGCACATGCTAAGCTGTGACCTCTCTGAGTGGGATTATCTTTGCCCACCTGGAAAAATAGTTGGTGGCAACTAGGATGAATCGATGACCCTTGGAAGAAAGAGGTTTGATCAGACCCACTATGTCTATACCCCAACACTCAAATGGCAATGAGGCCACTGTAGGAAGTAGAATTTTGGGTGGTTGATGGAGGACCACATCATGTACTAGACATTGATGGCATCTCCTAGCTACATCCATGCAGTCTATAATCATCGAAGGCTAGTAGTATCCTAGTCTCTTAATATTTGCTTTCATCTTCAGACTGGATTGATGCACTCCGTATAGACCTGAATATACCTTAGTCAAAATCCTACGAGCTTCGTGTTTGTCTAAACAGTGTAACCACATTTGATCGAAAGATCGTCAGTACAAGGTGCCATCCAAGAGAGCATAGGAGAGAGCTCTCTGCACCATCTGATGGGCTTGTGATTTCTCTTGATGTATTTTGCCGGTGTTCAAGTAATCTATGAATGGTTTCCTCCAATCCAAAGTAACACATCTGGGGATGATTCCTCTCTCCATCTTTGGTAAATGATTATTGTCTTCAAGTATCGATAGTGGATTTGTACTTTGTATGAGTCTCAGACTATCCTTCTTTTCTATTGGCACTTAGTTTATTTCATTCTTAAGCTAAGCTAGCCAACATCCTCTAGGTTTTAGGACCTCACTCCATGCAGGTCTTAAAATCCTTATTGGGTTTCCCAATAGGTGAAAATAAAAATTTAATAAAAAGAAATAACTAAAGACTTCCACTTTACCATTTCTATGGTAAGGAAAGGTTCATTCCAAAAATAAAGAAAAATAAATCCTTTATAAAAAAAATAATTTCCAAAAATCACTTTTCCAAAATGCACATAATAAAATATTCCAACCTCATCTAACAATCTTCAAGATCACTACATGTAGGATCATTTTCAAAAATAAAATCCAAAAATCATAATTTCCAAAAAGCACTAAAGAACATCCTCCTTCAATTTATTGAATGAAGATTTCATTTTCAAATAAAAAATCAACAATCATATTTTCAAAAATGCTCAAATGAAGATCCTCGTTCAATTTATTGAATGAATATTTCATTTTCAAATAAAAAATCAACAATCATCTTTTCAAAAATAAAATCAATAATCACCTTTTCAAAAAGAATAAATGAACATCCTCATTCAATTTATTGAATGAAGATTTAATTCTAAAGAAAATCAAAATCATCTTTTCAAAATCACAAATGAACATCTTCATTCAATATACCTAAATTTACTGAATGACGATTTCATTTCAAAATAAAAATCAAAATTATCTTTTCAAAAAAAGCACAAATGAACATCCTCTTTCACTATACCCAAATTTATTGAAAGAAGATTTCATTTCGAAATAAAATCATATCATAACATTGAAATTCCATTTCAACATATCTCACATATGTTGAAGTTAGAATTTCTTTCTTTTCATATATATATATATATATATATATATATATATATATATATATATATATATATATATATATATATATATATATATATATATATATATATATATATATATATATATATATATATAATTTAAAAAGAAACCTCTCCACTTAATACATCCAAATGTGTTGAATGGAGGTTTCATTACCAAAACAAAATCACACTACTAGAAATTCTAGTGAACACATTCCACTTGTGTTAAGTTAGAATATCCATCTTTTCAAAAAGAAATAAATCACACACGGTGGATACACCACTAAGTGTGGATGTGAGCCCTTGATGCTTTCTTCCTAGGCGGATTATTGCAAATGAAAGGTTGGTTGATGTTCGCTATGTTGACAATGACTCAGGGGATACACCACTCATGTGAGTCCACGCTTTCTCCTTAAGTTCACCAATCATGCACTTTCTTCTCCGTGTTTTGTATAAAGCCCTTAGTGACCCCTCTCGTGGACACTCTACTTGGATCATGTCCTTTGCAACCCCATTTAGACACTACCCGTTACTTGGATCAAATAGTATCCACTGGTTAGCTAATTTGTTCAAATGATGCCAGATTCTCCCTTGGTTTAGTAAATCTGAGATAGGTCTAAGTTAATATAAGCTCCTTCTCAGTATGATCCCTCGCAAACCGATAGGGTCCATAACAAATAAACAAAATAAATAAATAAATTTATTCACTTGTGGATAGGAATTCAAGGCCCTAATGGCCCCTTTTCCAAGCAAGCATCCTATCTTTAAGGTATTGTCAGTAGAACTCCCTATAGGAATTTCCTGACTATGCTTGAGTTGAGATAAGTTCCCGGGTCGACACTCTCTCTGTAGTTGCCCTTAGGTCAAAGTTAATTCAAGCGTAACCCAAGTAGTGTCTAAATGGGGTCGCAAAGGATGTGATCCAAGTAGAGTGCAGGTAGGGAGAGGGGCTGCTAAGGGATTTATCCAAAACTATGGAGAAGAAAGTTTGCTTAGGTATTTGGTGGCCAACTCAAAGAGAAAGTGCAGGGACTCACATCTACCAAAAGTGGTGTATCCACTGGGTAAGTCACTGTTAGCATAGCGAACATCAACCAACCTAAGGTGCTTGTCCATTTGCAGCAATCAAACTAGGAAGAAAGCATGGGGGACTCACATCCTCCTATAGCAGAACTGATTGTCGGGATAGTCTATCTTTGGCTCGATAAGTGCTATCCGACCTAGAATGACTACTGAGTGAATGCCATTGGGGAACATAAATCAACTCAAGTGTAGTCAAGAGGAAAGAAGCCTCTGGGAACTTAACATAAATCTCAAATATACTTGACCTAGTCAGTGCTTGATAGTTAGTTCAAGAAGAAAGCATAGGGAGTCACATCTTCTTAAACAAAATCAGTAAGAGGTAGCTTACTAGTTGGGCAGTGAAGCCTACCAAACTAATAAGGCACTCATTGATTTGTAATGGTCAAGTTAGGAAGAAAGCACGAGGACTCACTTCTATTGGATAAGTGACCCCTAGGTTGACATACTAGTTTGGTAGCATATCAGCCCGACCTAGAGCAGCTACTGAGTTAGTGCCGCAGGGGGCTTGCTCCCACATCAAAATAGCTTGAGATAAAAGATTTGTGTTTTTTTTATGTTTATGTTAGAAGGAAAAGGATGCCTCTCTGTTATTTTCATCAATTCCCTAGCAGAGCTACCAGAAAAATCTGTGGTGAATTTTTATCTTCATCTAAATGAATTAGAATAAAATAAAAATTAACTCTTTGTTGGACACCACATAGATCTATAGATGTTCTTACTAGGGTGATCGGGTATGACATTGAGGAATGATGTACTATCTTGAGAGATAGAAGTCACCATTCTACAATGGACCTAATCACCTAATAAGGACTCCTAAGGATGATGGGTCTTGGATGTAGATTCTTCCCTACTTTACATAGAAAAGTAAAGTAGGATTTATTTTAAACCGAAGTTCATTAAGTTCTATGAAGGCAAGCCCCCATAGTTATTACATATAAAAGAATGAGATTCTTTAAGAATACTCTCGATTAAGGTAAATGATCATTGTCTCCAAAGATTTCAAAGATAGGACAATCAATCAATTGGTTATTTTTGGAAGATCAAATGGATTTATCAAAAGGAGGGAGTTATTATCAAATCTAAAAGAAGATAAGTAGGGGATGCTTATGATACTAGGAAGCCTAGTAAGCATCCCAAACTATCTTATCGTTGGGCTTTATATTTTTGAAATTTGAAGAGAGTTAATTGTTTGAGTTGAATTTTTATTAAAAATCTAGGGCTTACATTTCCACAACACAATATCATGAAAATGCCTAAAAGGTGAGGATTTATGATTATATCCCAAAGGAAGTAGCAACCTCTGAACCTAAATCTAGGGAGCTTTGGCGAGAGCCAAGCATGACCTAAATCTAAGGAGAAAAATGGTATATGGTTTACCTCTATAAGAGAAGATAAACCACCGACTATTGGACTTACAACGCTTGGGGGTACTAACTCCATCTACAATTTTAAATACATGTAGGCAAGTCATATGCTTTTGCAAGATAGCTAGGCTGTTGTTTTTTTAGAAAGTGACTTAAGTCCTTAAACACACTCCCTAAGATACTAGATCATGTAGGGCATGATTAATGACTTAAATTTAATGCAAATTTTGTTTATATTTATTTAATTTTGGACAATTCATTTGACATAGACTATGGGATTCATATACCTAATGCATGAGAAATTGGTTATGGTCCAAAATCAGTAAGAAAGAGGTGTGCTTCCACCATGGCTCTCAAAGGTCAAGCAAAATTCTCTAGCAAAGGTGGAAGCCCTCCATAAGCAAGAGTGAAGTAAAATGCTTTTTATGCATGATGTGAGACATACAACATCCAGCTAAGGGGTTGCAAAATATTTTATCTTGATTTATAACCTAGGCTTTAGGTGAGATTATGAGTTGTTAATTTTTTATTTTGAATTGATTAATTAGATAAAAAATTTATTTTCCTAAGAGCCTAAATCACAGACCATTCATCAATCAATGAAGATACTAGGAAAATATGTCATCTTAATGCACAAGCTAAACAAACATCAAGCAATTTTATAAAGCTAGTGCAAAAGAATAAGAGGCCTTTGTGGTCGGGCTCCACCACACAAACCTGAAAAGAAATGGGTAGTTGATCTCTACCCTTTTACAACCCAGATTACAAATGAATTAATTACAATAAAAAAGGAATTCATGTTATGGGGGTCTTCATTCTTCATTTCTCTCTTTCTTTATTTCCTTCTTTTTTCATTCTTTCTTTACTTCTTTTGGTTGGTTGGGATGTAGTTGCTCCAAGGCTTCATATGGTGCATAAGACATAGTCTTATGACCAATGTTCATTCGAATCCCCCATAACATTCATTCCAAATCTTAATTGTAAAATTACATGAAAATGAAAAAGTAAATCAAACTAAACCAGCAAAACAAAGATTAGCTAAACATGTCACACAATCTTAAGCAATTATAGAAATAAATTGGACTTTGCACCCCACACATGGGTAACCAAGTCCACCTATCCTAATTTGGATTATGAGAAGGCAAAAGTATAAGAGAATTTTACAAGGAATAAACCAAGCAAGGATGTTAACTTTTTATTATCCCAAAACATCCCCTAAGAAGAAGTTTATCCTCTCACATGAATTGACCACCAAATGGTGAATAGTTACAAAATTGAGCTATGTGGTAAAATAAGGAGGATTTCATATAAACACACAAGTTCTATAGGTGATAAATTGAGATTAAATCATTTGAAAGAGAACCATCAAAATTTAAGATAGGAAGCTATCAAGGGAACCATTAAACAAGACCAAACTTTGGATGAGCTTTTGCATTAATAAGCTAATGGAAGATTCATTGAGATCTTAGAATGTTCTCCATTAAGTACCTTCATTTTCTTCTATGCTTTTCAATTTTGATGCATTTAGGAAGTTGGATTAAGTTGATCAACCATATAGAATCATAGGATTTCTTAATGATCTTGTTGTATGATGTGTGATTTCCATGCAAGAAAAGATATTAGAAAAAATAAGATCATTCTAGCTCTAAAATGCAAAGAGATGTGTATTTAGGAATAATCCATATTTAGGTATGGATGATTTTTTGCCATTTAGAAATGAGAGGATCGATCCAAACCATGATTTTGATTTATCATCTTTAAGATTATATGAACATGATGTGATCATTATTCTATTAAGTGACATAGACCATTTTTGCATGGACCCACAAACATAAAAATTGTTAATTCTTTTAAAATAGTTAAAAAACTTATAAAACTTCCAAAATTATGAAAAATAAATACAATCAAAAAAAATACAATTGAGTGCTTTTATTCATCTTGATAAGAGGAATCCATGAAATTAAAATCATCATTTTTAACCTTAATTTGAGTTTATATGAAAAACATTAAATAATTCTCTCAAATTAAAATCCAATTAATAAACTTTATGAAAAAGATGAAACACATTAATTTTTTATTTAATTCACTAGATTTAATGGAAATTCAATTTCACATGCTTAATTAATACATTAATTAAAATTAATCTTTAATGAAATAATTAGGGAATTATAATCAACACTTAAATCACACTATTGAACTTTGAATAAAACATCACTTAAACTCAATAAACCAATAATCCTTAAATTGAACTAATTAGGCAAGTAAATGAATTGAATAATTCATTAAAATAACACAACTTAATTAAATCATAATAAATCAATGAGTTAGCCAAATATTATGACTAAATTCTCATTTAGAATGTTATTTGTGAATTTATGAAAAAATAAAAATATGAATTCATTGAATGAGGAATTTAGGTTTTAATAAAATTAAAACCATACTTTATTACAAATATAATCAACATAAAATTTAGAAACATAAATTATGTAAATTTCCATAATTATCTCAAAGATGACCAATAGATTTGGAATTCTTGATTTTCTAAATGTTTGGTCCATGTAAATTAAATAATAATTAAGAAGAATCACTAATCATTGAATGATCAAATAAATTGAACTAATCATAAATTTGGAAATACTTGTAATTTCAAAACTTCTTAAGTCAAAGAATTTAATCAAACTTAAAGATTGAAAATTAAAACCAAATAAATTAAATATCAAATTTTAAGAAAATCAATACTTATGAAATTCAAACATAATTAAAATACTTGAGTTAAATTGAATGAAATCAAACTTCAATCTAAAATCTTTAAATTAATGTGACCAAATCATATAAAATCCATAGCTTAATTCCAAATGAAACAAATCAAATAAATTAAATCAAACAAATAAAATAATCAAAAAATCTAAAATTCAAAAGGGAAAAGAATAAAAAAAATCCAAAGATTCTTAAGATACTTAAGGATCTTGGTTAAACTTTTGGAAACTTCATTAGGAATTAGAATGTTGAATGGAAAGAGCATCAAAAATAGAATCATTCCATTCTTCATTCTTGAAAACCAACAACTTTAACAAAATAAAATGGAATAAAAAGAAATTAAATCATTAAGTAATTTGAATTGAAACCACCCAAGGTAAAAATTGAACCAAATCAAGCGTTGAATTAAACTTGAACTAAAATTTCCTTGCAAAGACTTACCAACTATGATTTCACTAGATTACTTAGGTTGGACTCAGATCTAGGTTAGATTGTTATGTGATTTTCAATCTCCATGATATGTTGTCTTTGTGCTTCATATGTCCAAATGTGTATTGCCTTGGATTGGATGCTTGGCCAGATTCATTAGGCCGGATGTTGTTTTCTAGATTTAATACTATTTGAGGGGTTCTGTTAAAGGGATCCTTTGTAATAAATAAATCATAAAATTATTGTTTGCTTGTAGGGCTAAAATCCTTAACATAGTGCATAGGATAAGTGGGCTTGATAAACACTAATGCTAAGCCATATGTTTGAAATATAAACCTTTTATGTTGTGTGTATTTCCATCTATTTTAAGTATGATTTCTTTTTTAAATTTTAAAATGTAAATTTAAACTTATAATTAGGTTAGGATCTATGGGATCTAGGATTACCAGGAGCTAACCCTACTAGGAGATGGTGTAGTGGTTTGGAGCATGGATATTCCAAGAGGAGACTTTCCTGAAAAGAAGACCCATAGATCTAAACTTATAGTTCTAGGTTGGGTTGTATAAGGGCAGAACTCGATTGCCCTTTTTTTTTTCTTTCTATTTGATGCAGACGCATTGCCTATTTTATTAATTTAATTAATTTGGGTTTTAAACAATAAATTTTAAACATAAAAATAAATACAACTCATAATCTTCATATGAAATATAAACAAAATAAAATGTAGCAACCTCTAGGATGTTTTAACATAAAGCATAAATCATCTTATTTCACCTTGTTAGGACTTCCATCTTTATCTTGGGCATGACCTTTAAGCCTATGATAGAACACCTTTTCATTGATTTGGCCAATAATTTTTTCTAATTATTAAATAAATTGCATTCCATGACCTAAAATGAATCTTTAATCAAAATCATAAAATCTAAAAATATGCATTAGTTAGAATTCATGATACTCTTAATTAATTAAGGTTCATAAATTTATCCTAAAATGCAATAATAATCTTGCATTCATGTGACTTGACTTCATGAATTTAAAATCAACATGGTGTTAGTCATTCTCCAAATTGTAATTAAGAGTCAATACTAGTTCTCAAGTGAAATGACCAATGATTTTAAATTAGCATAAATGTTAAAAAAATAGACTAGGTTCAAGCATCCTTTTGAATAAGTCTTCAATAGGCATTTTAGTAGTATTGTGCTTCAGAATAAACCAAATTTCTAAAAAAAATCTAAAATATATAATTAAATCCCAAATGAAAAAATCATATGATAAAAATATCTACTAGGTATCCCAATATCAATAATTTTCTACTTTTCCATTTGACTCTTGAAAATAACTCTCTAATTTGGACCTCTCCCAATTGAATTTTAAAAAATCAATCCTTTGAAAGCTACCTTGGCTCTTTAGAATAACTACTTTTTTTAATCAATATTCAGGAACTAAAAGATGTAATTAACTATTGAGGCTTGCTTTTTAAACCATGATCACAAGATAAAATAAATTTCTACTTTTCCATGTAGTTGAAAAAATACTTTAATGGTACACAAAGTCCCATTAGCCTTAGTCTTTTATTGAAATGATCAATCCATTACAAGAGCTCTTATCTTTAGATAATATGTTTATTCCTTAATGTCTTATTTTGTTAACTAAATAAAATATTCTAAACTCTATGTGGTGTCATTTCTTTCCTCTATTCTAGAGAAAACACCAACACCATTAAGTTGATTTTATATTTTGTTTAAGTTAATGTAAATTAAGTCCATTAATAATTATACACCACTTTAACATAATTAATTTATGAGCCAACATATGATATGCAACCACACAAAATTTAAATCAATAATGCACCTAGGAAAGAAGGGGCTAATTTTGGCTCACTTGATTAATTAAGCTAAGGATTTAATTAAGTATTTTCATAACCTTACATGTGAGTTGGTGGTTACTAAATTTACCTTAGTTTTTTGAACACCTGATCTAAAGAGATTGATTTCATTAATTTTAAAATTTTGATTAATCTAATTAAGTAGATCTTAGTGGTTTTAATCCTTAATTAGGTTTGGATTAAATAAAAGGCTTTAGAATAGCAGAAGTACCACTTTTCCATAAATCTCCTCTTCACTTAAATATGCTTAATTATCTTAATTGGGTGATTACACCACATTTATGCTTAATTCTATACATTAAGATGATTAGATTCATTAATTGATTTTCCTAATTAACTTATTAAATTCCAAGAAAATTAGGGAGTCATCTCACTAAAATGCAATGTTTGGAATTTATTAATGAAAAATGTTAGGAGTATTAAATTATTAAGTACCAATTAAATCTTAATTAAAGAAAATGCATTTAAATCAATAATTAAAATAATTTTATATTACTCCTCACTGAATTATCTTTAAAATGAGCCCTCATTTATATGTTTCAATTTTTTCTACATTTAATTATAAAATTAGAATGTTTTAGTGATTAAGGGATAATTAAATAGCATAATTAATTAACTAATGATCATGCAATTTGGGTCACAGATGCTTGCTTTCCACATGGCCGAGGATTAGTTATTTAAGTTTTCAAATCATATGCACGTCTGAGGCTTACACTTTCTCCTTTGATCAAGGATTGGGGAGTCGAGATAAAATTTCTTTAATAAAATAATCAATGGATCTAGTGCATTTTAGATCCCATCAAAACATGGGGATGGATGGTCCATGATTTATCCATTGCTCAGAAGATGGAGATTATCCTCCATGGCAATCCAACCTCAGAGCTGGGTAAGCTAAGATTCACCACACCATCCAGAGCATAGAAGAAGATCTAATGGTGAGGTTCAATGGGATTAAAATCCCTTCATAAGGACCAAAGAATTTTCAACTAAGCTTGATTTTGATTCACACCTAGGCTATCAGTGGTTCCAACCATTGGTATCTTTTAGTGGATGAAGCCTTGAAGGTTTGAATGTTCAATTGCTGGATCTTCCAAATGACCAAATGTTGCTTCAATGGCTTCTTCTTTGGTCAGGTGCTTCCATGGCTTGGAGACTTGGGAGAAGCTTTGGATGAGCATCTTGCCTCCCAGATGGTGCTTGCAACATTGGACTTTGGTGGAGTGATGAGTGAGTTGGAAATTTCTCCATCTCCTCTATTTTTGGCTTAAGTAAAACTGAGAAGAGAGAAATGGAATGAGCTCTAGAATCCTTAGGGAAGCTTGTGGATGCTTTCCTTTTATCCTTTGAGCTCATTTAAATGCAAGAGTCATCAATTGAATTAGAATGAGGGAGAGTATATCTCCCCCTACTTGAATAAAATGGCCGAGAGCCTTCTTTCCATTTTGATCAAATAGATAAGATTGAATTGGCTGTTTAGGTTGTTAGGTATCCCATGTGGCTCAATTTTGGCAGAGGAGCAGAAGTGTGGAGGTGCACATGGGTGAAAATGAGGTTGGGAGGTGATGAAAACTTTAAATTGGGATGGTGTTATGGCCTTGAGTTGGTTTAATGATCAAACCCATTGGGTCATGTGCCACCTCCTCCCTTAGTGTCTAAATGGTCAACTAGGAGAATCTTGAAATTGGCCATGAAAAGGAATTGACCAAATTCCAAGTGGATTTTATTACATTTTGACCTAGGGGTAAAATGGTCATTTGGCTTTGTTTTGATTTGGGCATATTTGGTATGATTGAAGAATGGGTTTTAATTTTCAATGAATTTGTATTATTTGATATGATTTGGCTCATTGACCCATTTTGGTCAAAATGGGTCACTTTAGTCAAGTTGACCAATTGGTCAAATTGAGTCAAACCATGGGTTAGGTCAAGTTCATATGACCATTTGAAGTATTTTGGTATTTTATTTGGTTCAATTTGGTTTAGATTTGGTTTTGGTTCATTTGAATTCATTTAGGTCAAATGGGTCAAGTTGACCATTTTATTTGAATAATTGGTTGGGTCATGGGTTGGTTTAGGCTTGGTTAATAATTTAAAATGATTTTTTAGCTTTGGTTTAAATCAATTTTGGTTTGGTTTTATTTCAAGTTGATTTGACCTAGGTCAAGTTGGGTTCATAATTGATTGGGCTGGGTTGGTAGTTGGCTAATTGAGGCTTTGGTCAAGTTCACCAAGTGATTTAGAATGAATTTTTAACCCATTGGATGCAATCAATTTGGATTAGATAAGTTTTGACACATTTTGACTTTTAGGTCAACTTGGGTCAACTTAGTCATGTCCAATTGGGCTAGGTTTGGCTCAAATGACTTGGTCAAGTGCAATCATTGATCATGAATTGGTTTAGATCAATGGTTTCAATCAATTTGGCCTATGGTGGATTTTGGCTAGTTTAGGTTTCATTTGGGCTAAGTGTTGACTTTCAAGGTTATGTTTGACTTGGTTTTACCCAATTTGAGTGATTGATCATTATATGATGATTGTTGCTCATAATGTGAGGCTTAGGTGGGCTTAGTTCAATCCAATTTGGGTAGGATTAAAATTTGGCTAAAAAAGGTACTTTAGATCACTTTGGGTCAAGTGAGCCCCATTGGGTCAATTGACTTGATCAAGGCTTGATTTAAGTTTGGTTAAACTCACATATGGACTTATGATTGAAATATAATCCCAATTACAAGTGATTTGGAGTCAAATGAGTTTTGATTCATTTGACAATTTCAACTTTAAAGGATGAACATGGGTTTGATTTGGGTTTGAGTTTTCAATTTAGTTTTGGTTTGATGATTGATGTTTAAGATTGAATTTAGTTTGTGATTGAAGGATAGATTTTTTGAAGAAAATCAAAGGTTTGGATTGATTTGAGTTGGATTTTGCTAAGTTCAAGAATTTGACTTGAAATAGTTTAGGTTGAATTTTGGTTAGATTTGGGCTTGAGTTTTGAATTTGGTTTTGTCATTTGAATTTATATTTTATTTATATTTGTGAATATAAATGAGAATATAAATGAGTTATGAAAATATTTTGAATTTGAAGTGATTTGAATTTGATTTAGGCTAAATCCATAGATGAAATCAAAATGGCTTAGAAAGATTTGGGATTAAAATTGATCATGGATTTCAATCATTTGGAATTGATTCATGATTTAGTTTTGGAATTGATTTGGATTTGAAAATCAATTGTTGGATTTAAGGTTTGATTTGGAATTGATTTGAATTTGAAATACATTTGAATTTGAAATTGATGAATTTGGTTGGTTGATTTGATTTGAATTTGAAGTTGGTTTGAATTTGAAGTTGGTTTGAATTTAAAGTTGGTTTGAATTTGAAGTTGGTTTGAATTTGAGGCTTGACTTGAAAGAAGGAAGTAAGGATTTGGTTCAAGCTATAGGGTACAAATTTTCTAATACCCTAATTCATATCTTATTCTATGGTTACTCTTAAGTCTCAGGTTAGGTTAAGTGTTCACTAATCACTAGAAGTGTCTTAAGACTAAGAACTCTTAATGTCTAAGAGGAGCTTTTTCTAAAATGAAGACTAAGGAACTCTTAATGTCAGATGAGTCTATGTTTAAGATGAAGAAGTTGAGAGCTCACTTAAAATGAGGTCAACAAGGAGCAGTTCTTATCTAGTGTTTTTGATTTGCTCTATGGGTGCTCATTTTTGAACTATGTCTCACTTGTCTTAGAAAACTTGGGATGTTACTTGGTTGATGAAATCAAAAGAAGAAATGAATAATTGTTCTCTTAAAAAAACTTAAACCTAAACCCAAACCTAAAAACACCTAAACCCCAAACCCTAAACCCAAACCCTAACCTAAAAACCTAAACCCTAAAAAACCTAAAAAAAAACCAAAAAAAACCTAAACCTAAAAAATAATTAAAAAAAACCTAAACCAAAAAAACTAAACTAAACCCCAAAAAAAGCAAACACTAAAACCACTATAAATGACCCTACCCTCCCTACCCAATAAAATCAAAACTAAATAATAAAACTAACCTAAACCTAAAATAAATAAAACCTAAATAAAATAAAAAAAAATAAAATAACCTAAATAATAACCTAAAACCTAAAATAATAAATATACTAAAAATGACTATAAAACTAAATAAAAACTAATAAAAATAATACTAAATAATAAATAAACTCAATAATATAAAACCTAATAAAAATAATAAAATAAAGATATAAGAAAAAAAATAAATAAATAAAATAAATAAATAAAAAAAAAATAAAAAAAAAAAAAAAAAAAAATAAAATAAAAATAAAATAAAATAAAAATAAATAAATAAAATATAAACCTAAATAAACTAATAAATAAAAAAAAATTAAAATCATGAAAACCAAATAATAAACATAAACTTAAATAAATAGAAATAAAATAAACTAAAATAAATATAAAAACTACTAAAAAAATAAAACAAAACCTGATAGAGAACTAGTTATCTATAAATTTTAATGGGTGCTCATTTTGGACTATGTAACCTTAAAGCTACTTGATTGATGAAATAAAGAAGAAATATGAATCTAAACTCTCTTTAAAAAAAAAACCTTAAACCCAAAACTAAACTTGAACCCTAAATCTAAAACCTAAACCCTAAACCCTACACCCTAAACCTAAACCCTAAACTAAATAAAACCTTAAACTAACCTAACCAAAACCTAAAACTAAACCTAAACATAAAATAAAATAAAAAAATAAAATAAATAAAACCTAAAATAAAATAAAATTAAAAATTAATAAAATAAAGAAAACATAAACTTAAACCTAAAATAAAAAAATAATAAATAAAATAAACAAAATAATAAATAAAAAAAACCTAAACTAAACTAAAAAAAAATAAACCTAAATAAAATAAAATAAACCTAAAATTAAAATAAAATATAAAATAACAAAATAAATAAAATAAAACTAAAAAATAAACTTAAAAATAAAACCTAAAAATAAAATAAAAAAATAAAAGTAAAATAAAAAAAAACCTAAACCTAAAAATAAAATTAAAATAAAATAAACCCTAATCTAAAAGTAACTAAATAAATAAAACCTAAACTAAAACAAATAAAATAAAATAAAATAAACTAAAATACCTAAAATCTAAACTAAAAATAAAATAAAACCTGACTGATCCAAAATATAAAACTTAGGTAAAAAAAATAAAATAAAACCTAGTAAATAAAAAATAAGGCTAAAAATAGCTATAAATTTATAAATCTAGATAATTAACTATAATAAATTAACTAATAAAATAAATAAAATAATAACTAAATGACTAATAAAGAGCTCTGGTTTGCTTGATTTAAACTTTTCTACCAACCCTGAGAATGACCTACCAAACTAATCTACCTAAACTTCTATACCCTTAAACCTACCCCACCCCTTACCCTAAACCCTAAAACCATGAGCCCTAAACCTTAAACCCAAACCTAAACCCTAACCACAAACCCAAACCCAACAAAACCTACCCAAACCCCAAACCCCAAACCCTAAACCTAAACTAAACTAACCCAAAGATTAAACCTAAAACCAAAAACCTAAGAATGGGCGATCCTTGATGGAAGGAACATGATAATCCAAGATCTTAAGGTGGAAGGTGGAGGTGGCTTATCAGTGGTGGTGGGGATCGAGGTCTGGTGGATATGGAGGAGGTGATTGTAGTGGTGTTGGAGGTGGGAGGAGCAGCGAAGGATATATAAATAATAGGGATAGATAATATGATGGAGGATCCACTACTCGAGAAGGTGGTTAATGGCTAAAGAAAGAATAATAGTGCTTATGGAACTATGTCTTTATAGTAGAGATTCTCTATCTATTTTGATTGCTCTATGGGTGCTCATTTTTTATCTATATCGCTTATGTCTTAGAAAACTTTGAAGCAAATCAAAAGAGAAATGTTGAATATGAATTTTTCTCTATTAAAAAAACAAAAATAAACCTAAACCTAAATCAAACTAAACTTAAACTAAACTAAAACCTAAACCTAAACCACAAAAAAAACCCTAAACCTTAAATCATAAAAAAACCCTAAATAAAAACCATAAACCTAAACCTTAAAACTAAAATAAAATAAAACCTAAACCTAACCCAAAATAAACCTAAAAAACCTAAATTTAAACCATAAACCTAAACCCCAAACTTTAAAACCCAAAACCCCAAACTAACCACAAACTAAACTAAAAAGCCAAACTAACTAAACCCTAAAACTAAACCCTAAAATGTGTATAAAGATCTCATTAAGGTAGATAAGAATGACTAATCTAACATTGTTATGGTAGCTAAAGAAAATGTCTTCAAATGACTTCCTTGACTAAATTTGAATACCTAAACCTTAACCCTATAATGTTATATTACCATATATATAATATAGCATCATATATTTGAGCATGTGATATGTTTTGGATGTAATAAGATGTTTTGAAATGTTTTAGTATATTATGGTATTGTGCTAATAGTCTATATTAATATAGATCATAAAATATTGACTTAATAAATTAGATGATGAAATTTGTTAAATTTGAAGTGTGAATTAAATATAGTACCAAGGTTTGTTACACCACTTGTAGTCTAAAAGTAAGATTTTATGTTCAAAATAAATATTATATGTTGTAGCATAGTATAACATCATATATCATAATATATTATTCTAGCATTTTAAATTCTAGTATTTTACAACCATGCTCGAGCCTACACTAGCATTATTTATAAAATGTTGATTTAGACTTTAAAATTGAGGCCAATTCATAATAGGTAGAGCATGGCATCATAAATATATTATTTCAATTTAAAATATCTAAGTGATATAACTAAAATATATAATTTTTTTTATTTAGACTAATTTTATGATTTTTTATCTTAAGCAATCCTTGTGATGTCATATGCAACATAATAATATAATATGTTATAAGTGATAATATAGGATGACAACATAGTGTAGCATCATGCATTATAGCATATTATTGTGTATTACTACTTGTTGTTTAATATTTTAGTTTGCTATATGATGTAGTAGATTTTGTACTAGTATAATTCATAAAAATACTAACTTATAGGCTAACATGATGGGATTTAAAATTTAGGTAAGCAAAGGAACATCATTGGGGTGTATAGTGTCATTTAATCAAAATGGAATTTTGCATCAAAATAAATGTTCATTTTCAACCAAATTTTATGGATTTTCTTAATCTGATTCATTTTAAGGTGTAATGTAAGATAATATGTTATATGAAGGCATATTAAAATATAATGTTATAACAATCTAACTTCACATATATATGAATGTGGTGGTATGTTACTAAATATTATTGTAGATTTTAGTATGTTTTTTTTACTTTTGTTATAATACATTTGGTTGAAACTCACAAAATGTTAGTTTGAAGGTTGAGATGGAAGAATTTGGCCAAATTCACGGCACACACCAAAACAACACCAAAAATTATGCTGTACCATTTCTAATTGAAAAATAACAATTTTACATCAAAATGAACATTATTCATATTTTAAAATTTTGTTATTTATTCCCTTTAAGTGATTCTAATGAGTGTAATGTTAGAATATATTATATTATATAGTAAATTATATTATAACATCATATATTATAATATAATATAATGTGTTAATTCACATTATAATATGTTTATCATGATATTGTATAGTTAGTTTGAGCTTGCACCATCACAAATCATAAAATGTTGATTCCATTGACAAGAAGATGTAATTTGAATGAATACATTATAAGGAATTCGGTTAAAGTATTAAAGGGGTGCATAAGAGAACAACTAAGATTTGATGAGAATTCCATGTCAAGGACATGGAATATTAGGAGATCACACATGCATAACATGACATGTGAGGGCTACATACATAAGAAAATGTTGGGAAAGGTTTGAATTTGATTTGATTATATGATTTGTGGAAAGAAGATCACTTGGGGATAAAATCTATAATCCATCAGGATTAAGATCTAATTGACTTTAATTTAATTTATTTTAATTGATGTGGAGGCATATCTAAAGATATGGGTTGTTTGAGGATGGTATATTAACCTTAAGCATTGCTATCTGATTGGGATTTGTGTTTGATTTCATAGATTTGTTTGGGATGTATCTACTTGGAATAGAGTTTGGTTATTCTTTGATTTAGACTTATTAGTTGGTTTAATTTTGCTCCACTAAGGAGGTTGGTTTTGAATTTGATTTGTTTTACTTGTTTATATATGATTTGGGGCTCTGGAGAATGTGATTTAAATCATTAAAAAATAGAGTTAATTGTTTTGGACCTATCGGTGTGTGATGGATCCCGAGAAGCTATATTCATGACCTACCTCAAGTTTATAAATACAAAGGGATAGTCTACCGGCTGTGGGGTAGAGCTATCCAACCTAAGGGGTTACCTTTCAGTGTGTGGCGGTTATGATAGGAAGAAGGAATAGTAGAATTACATCTTCCAAAGCAAGGAACGTCCATTGGTGTAACATGTTGGATGCACAACAAATCAAACCTAACCTAGGGAGACTATTGAGTGAATGTTGCTGGGTAGTTGTGTCAACTCAAAAGTATTCATGATTAATTGTATCTTAATTTCATGTGATTTGATATGGTTTGTTTTGGTTTAGTTTAAATTGAGGGAATATAAGGGGATGAGATTAGTCAAATTTGATAGATTTAATTTATAGGCCATGTCATGTGTGATGGACCTTGAGAACTATATCGAACTGTATTATCTTAGATTTACAAATCCAAAAGATAGTCTACTAGCCATGGGTAAAGCTAGTTAAGGTTGCCTTTTGGTGTGCTTGTTATGCTAGGAAGAAGGCACAGTTTACATCTTCTAAGCGAATAGTGGGGTGACATTGTAGCACAACAAATCAACACTTGGGGAGACTATTGAGTGAATGTTGTTGGGGACTTTAATCAACTCAAGAGTAATTCTGATTAGGAGTTTTTTTGTAAAGATAGGATGCCTTCTTGAAAACGTACCATAGGGTGTCCTCTAATCCATAAGTGAACATATATTTTGTTTATATGTTTGTGGACCCTGGTGTGCGAGACCATATGAGACATTATCTATTTAGATAAGAGAATCTACACATCCATGGATGGATTCTCCAACCACAGTGGTTGGAAAGAACTATCCAATCAGAAACTTGGTAGTGTATAAATAAATTAAGGATGTGATACAAATATTAAGGGCTAAGGCATTATCACGAGGCCAAAATGTGGTATACGGTGGAGTCAAGAAGAAATGCAACTTACATCTTCCATGAGTGTATATCCAGGAGAAAAAAAAGCATTGAACACAACTTTCAATGGATCGAGATAGTCTGACATATGCTATTTGACCTAGAGCGACTACTAAGCGGGGAGCTCGGATGAAGGACTAGACTGAACATCGAGGAGGAAGGAGCCAATATGACTTATCCTAAACTACAAATAAACTTGACCTAGTTAATGCATGGCTAACCCAACAAAGAAAGCAGACTCACATCCTCTAAATGAAGCCAACATGAGGGCGCTTACCATGCATTAAGACCCAAACTAACAAGGTGCTCATGGTTGTGGCCAAGTAAGGAGAAAGTATAGACTTACATCATCTAGAAAAAGACCTCATGACACACTTTAACGTCGGCTGACTTGAAGCTACTAAGTGAGTGCCATTGGTGGCATTATCTCAACTCAGAGTAGCCCAAGATAAATGATATGTGTTTGTTTTATATGTTTGTGTTGTGTCGATGAAGGATAGGATGTCGCTAAGGTTTCATACATCTATTGTAAACACATCATCGAGGATTCGCAAACAAGAACTTTTGGCATGGAGAAGATTGAATTTGAAATTGAATATTCATTTACTTTCAAACATGATTTATAATATTTCTTTAAGTAGAGCTTGTTGATTGGAAGCATTGGGCACTCTCCCATATGATTAATAAGTTGATAAGATCCTTCTTAGTAGGCTTTCTCTATGGCAAAAGGGCCTTCCCATGTGGGTTTAAACTTTCCTCCCATCTTATTATAGACAACAATCAATCTCCTTAGAAATAAAATAAGCTATCATACTTGAAACTCTCTAGGATAGACCAACTTTTTTTCAGTTTGAATCATTTTAGCTTTCTATAACTCGAGGTTTTGGCATGCTGGGTATCTCTACAAACCTTGAGCTCTTCTATAACTTGGTGTTCTCTATTGTGATCTTGACAACTATCCTTTGTGATGGGAGTTGGACTTCTAATGGAAGGACATGAGCCATACTAAGAGAAAAGAGTAGGCAGTTGGAATTCTATGTGGTGCGGTAGGCCCACAAGGCTTATTCTTGCTCATCCCCTGCAAGTTGATGGGGTGGGTTGAGTTTGAGCTCAATCGAGCTCAATGTTCTTTCCCTAGTGGAGGATGCTCTCTCGAGAGTGGTGATGACCATGGACCGTCCATACACATATTTTTGATGGACGGTCCTGATTAATCCATGCTAGATATGTGATTAATCCCTTTAGATACTATGGGCTCCATCTCAACCATCCGATCTTTGATCGAACGATCTAGAGAGAAAGCGAAGCATAGTCGACTGACTGTGCAGTCGATGTGACAACTTAAGTGATGAATCTCGTCACGCCACATAGAAAGCGCATGCCACGTCAATGGTCCACGTGGCACTGATGAGATTAGTCATATAATTAGGGAATTAATAACCTAATAAACATAAAAACTTTAGAATAACATAACTATATGTAGAAAATTCAGGAAAGTACAAAATAAAATGCATTGCGAAGATAATTCAAAGGGGAATAATCTAAAATTAAGTTTGATGAATTTTGAACAGTGAATTTTATGCAATTAGGTTTTATTAGAATGTAATTATGTTATTACTCTATTCCATTAATTAATTCCAAACTTCTTAGGGGTGATTAATGGGATGACGCCTCCCATGATTTTCTTGGAATTTATTAATGGTTTAATTAGGTAATTACTTGATCCACTCTAATCATTCCCTTAATCAATTAAGTGATTAATTAACTTATTAAATAGTGATATTAGTTAATTAAGTTTTGTACCTTAGAATATTGAATGGACTTAGGGAATGAGATTAGGAGTCCTCTCCCAAATCTTTTCCCCTAAGATCATTTCATTTGGATAAAATCTAATTAAAGTGCAAATTAATTAAATAGTTTAATCACTTAATTAAATGGCTTAATTAATTTTAAAATCAAATCAATCGAACTTAATCAATTCCTTCTTGGATGCTTGGGTGTTTAATAACTAAGTAACTTGAAATCATATCTAACCCATATGTGTGAAGTTATGAAAGTACTTAAATTAAACCCTTTAGCTTAATTAATCATTAATTGTAGCCAAATGCATTAGGCCTTTCTTTTTTTAGGTGCATTTCATTTAAATTCCTTGCTTTGGCTCATAATTATTTGGTTAAATATGTTAAAATGGTGTAGGTAAGGGGTGATTAATGAACTTAATGTACACCTTAACCTAAACAAAATATAAAATCAATCTGATGGTTTTAAAAAAACTAAAATATCACATATGTGGAAATGAGTTAGGACCAACAAACCTCTTCACATTTCCTAAATTCAAATCAAAATCAAAATAAAATAAAAATATCTTTAAAATAATTTGATTTAGGAGTTAATTAGGGTGAATGAATTTACATGCTTTCGTCACTTTATTTCTATCCTAACATGCTAAATGTTTATGTCATATGAAAATCTTGCATTCATGCCTTTTGAAAAATAAAATTAAAATGAAATGTTTCCTTTATGTCAAATTACATGCTTTGGCTAAAGTAAGGATATGAATGGCTATTTTCACTACTAAATCCAAAACTATTTTGAAAACTTATAAATCAAACATTACAAATGAAGGGTATGCTATTTACAATTGCTTATGAGTTTGACTATGAATAGTAAAATGTGTTATGTGATTCTCCCTCTCTTTCTTAACATAGAATTGTATAGGGTTTGCAAAGTATATAGTCATTTGAAAAGGACATAACACTTGCTTAAATCCATTCCTATACACTCTATGTCATGACTTAAGAAGAATTCCACATCACACATATAAACTAAACAATCAAACCAAAATCAAACAAACATAAACTTTTTGCATGATTCTCTTCATGCATTTCTTTTTGTACATGCACATATATTTAAGAAAAGTGGTATATTAGTCTGGAAAACCCCAGGGTTGCGAGGCTTTAAGCAGCCCTAAGTAGGTCTTGTACCTTACACCCCTGGTGCTAACAATGGCGTCGTACTCACTTATGTCTTTTATGCTTGTAAATGTGCATATGAAAGATAAAAGAATCACTCTTTTACTTAACAAAATCATACATACATGAAACATTCCAAAATTTCTTAAACAAACTCTCTTAGCATTCATCATGAAGGTGTTAAACAATTCCATTTACATGTATAGATATGCTTAGGGTTCATCCATATACATGTTACATGTTGGGAAAGAAATGAAGTGTTGTGTGTTTGTGATAGTATTTCACTTTACTTAATTTTAAAATGCCTTTCTTTTGAATAGTTTGTTTAAGAAAATCTAAACTTAGGATTAATTAAAACACATAATAAATATTCACTAAACAAAATCAAATATGAATCTACCTTAGAAATTACTTAAGGTAGGGAGGAAAAGAAGTTCTCTTCTCTTTTCCTCTCTTTATACACTTAGTAATTAATTCTAGGTTCATTCAAATCTAATCAAATCAACTAAATCACTTAAATGAAACCCTCTAAGATGAAAATTTTCACACTTAGAAAACTTCAACCATAAAATAGCTAAACATACCACACAAATAAATGGCACATTAGGCTAAGTCACCACTTAGCTTTAGGTTATGGCAGTGCATGGTTTGATGTTTGCTTTTGTTTTGTGATGTAATAATATAGTCTGGATGTTAGGGTACATGTGCATAGACTGAATGGCATGGTGATCTTAGTCTAACCATTATCTTCTGAAGGGGATTGTGCTTAAGGGGCGCTATAAAAATATAAAATTACTTTTGTTATGCAGGTGCTTATACCCCTAAGCATAATCCAAAATAGGCCAGGTTGACTTGGTTACCCATGTGTGGGGTGCTAAGTCCTATTTATATATATACATGCTTGGGATTGAATGGTTTGTTTAGCTAATCTCTCTATTTATAGGTTTTAGTTAGATTTCCCTTTTCCCATTTTCATGTAATTTTGCAATCGATTGGAATGATTGTTATGGGGATTAGGATGAACATTGGTTATAAGACTATGTCTTATGTACCATATGATGGAGTAATACATTCCAACCAAAGAAGAAGAAAGAAGAAAGAAGAGAAGAAAGAAGAAAAGAAGATATGAAGAATGAAGACCCCATAACAAGAATTCCTTCTTGATTGTATTTAATTCATTTGTAATCAAGGTTGTATAAGGGTATTTTACCCAATTTGTTTTGGGTTTATCGGTGAAAGACCACAAATGGCCTTTTATTCTTTTGTGCTAGCTTTATAAATTGATTGATGTTTATTTAGCTTGTGCATTAAGATGATAACTTTTCATAGTTTCTTCCTTGCTTTGATGTATGGCCTCGATGATGATTAGGCTCTTTGTTAATTAAATTTTCTATCCAACTAATCAATTCAAACTAAAAAATAAACAACTCATAACCTCACCTAAAGCCTAGGTTATAAACAAGATAAAAGAATTAAACCCTTTGGATGTTGTATTTTCTCATATCATGCATAAAAAGCATATTATTTCACTCTTGGTTGGAGGGCTTCCATCTTTGCCAGAGAACTTGGCTTGACCTTGGAGAGCCATGGAAGAAATACACCTCCTTTTCTCGCTAATTTTATCCCATAATCTAATTTATAATGCATTTGGCATATGAATCCTAAAGCTTGTGTCAAATTGATTGTCCAAAATAAAAATAAAAAAATGTAACAAAATTTGCATTAGATTTAAGTCATTAAATCATGCCTTACATGATCTAGTCTCTTAGGGAGTGTGTTTAAGGACTTAATATCTTTCTAAATAAACAACAACTTAGCTATCTTGCAAAAGCATATGACCTACATGTTTTAAAATCGAGGAGGAGTTAGTTGGCGGCCACCCCAGGCGTTGTAAGTTTAAGTCAGGTTTATCCTCTCTTGTGGAGGTAAACCAAATACCCATTTTGCCTTAGATTTAGGGTCGCTTTTGGTCTTGTCAAAGCTCCTAGATTTAGGTTTAGAGGTTACTACTTCCCTTTAGTTACGAGCATAAATCCTCACCTCTTAGGCATTTCCATGACCTTGTATCATGGAATTGTAAGCCAATTTCTAATAAAAATTCAACTCAAATAAATAAATTCAATTTCAAAAATATAAAGCCCAACCATAGGATAGTTTGGGATGCTTACAGCTTCCTAGTATCCTAAGCATCCCTACTTATCATCATTTGGCTTGATAAGAACTCCCTCCTCTTGATCGATGCCACTTGACTTTCTAAAAAATAAACC
Source organism: Cymbidium sinense (assembly GCA_021442155.1). Classification (NCBI taxonomy): domain Eukaryota; kingdom Viridiplantae; phylum Streptophyta; class Magnoliopsida; order Asparagales; family Orchidaceae; genus Cymbidium; species Cymbidium sinense. Next base: position 173,261,027 of record CM038214.1, read on the forward strand.
AATGAGTTAGTCTCCCTTCAAAATCTTTGGAATGATCATTTACCTAAATCGATAGTATTCTTAAGGAATCTGTTCCTTGGGATGTAATTAACTATGGGGCTTGCCCTATAGGAACTTAACAGTTTAAAATAAACCCCTACTTTATGTAAGTGTAGAATCTACAGTACATTAGAATCTGTACATTCAAGACCCATAGTCCTTATGAGTCCTTATTAAGGTGGTTTATTTGTAGGGTGGTGACTTCTATCTTCCGAGATAGTACACATTTTCTCGATGTCGTACCCGGTCACGCTAAAGCCTAAACACTAAACCCTAAACCTTAAACCCTAACCCCAAACCCTAAACCCTAAAACCCTAAACCCTAAACCCTAAAACCTAAACCCTAAAACCCTAAAAACCTAAACCTAAACTAAATAAAACCAAAAAATAAAATAAATAAATAAAACCTAAACCAAAATAAAAGAATAAAATAAAATAAAATAAAAACCTAAATTAAAATCTAAACCTAAACCTAAAATTAAAATAAAATAAAAAAGTAAAAATAAACTAAAATAAAATAAATAAAAACCTAAACTAAACTAAAAAAATAAAATAAACCTAAGAATAAAAAGCCTAAGTAAAATAAAAACTAAATGTAAAATAAAAATAACATAAACCTAAAATAAAACTAAATAAAAACTTAAACCTAAAAAATAAACCTGAAAATAAATAAAAAAAACCTAAACTAAAAAAAAAAACTAAACCAAAAATAAAAATAAAATATACAAAATAAAATAAACTTAAACCTAACTAAAATAAACTAAACTAAAATTAATAAAACATAAACGTAAACCTAAAATAAACTAAACCATAACCTAAACTTAAATTAAATAAAATAAAATGAACTAAAATAAACCTAAACCTAAACTAAAAAATAAAACCTAAAAATAAACCTAAAATAAAAGCCTAAAACCTAAACCTAAAAAAATAAAATAAAAACCTAAACCTAAACCTAAAATAAAAAATAAAACTTAAACCTAAAAAATAAAATAAAAATACAACTCAACTAAAAAATAAACTTAAACCTAAACCTAAACCTAAAAAAATAAACTTAAACCTAAACCTAAACCTAAAAAAATAAACTAAAATGAAAACCCTAAACTAAAAATAAATAAACATAAAATAAATAAACTAAACTAAATAAAAATAAAAAATAAACCTAAATAAAAATAAAAAATAAAAAAAATAAAATAAATAAAAAATAAACTAAATAAACTAAATAAACCTAAACTTTTTTCAATTTTTTTAAAAAAAACCATAAACCCTAAACCTACAATGCAAAACCCTAAACCCTAATACCTAAACCCTAAACCCTAAAAAACCATAAACCCTAAACCCTAAAAGCATAAACCCTAAAATGCTAAACCCTAAACCCTAAACCCCAAACCATAAACCTAAACATAAAGTAACTAAATAATATAAAAATAAACCTAAACCATAAAACCTAATAAAACCTAAACCCTAAGAATAGTAGAACCCGATGATATCACAACCGTCACTCCTAGACTGGCAAGGAGGCAAAGGCGAGGTGGTTATCGTAGTGGTGGTGGGGGCATCTAGAGGTGCTGGTGGAAATGGAGGTGTTGGTCGCAGTAGTGGTGGTTATGGAGGCGAGAGGAGCGACAGAGATTACTGCTATGGTGGGGGCGGAGGGAGAGATCGGGGATATGATGGTGGATCCCACTACTCGAGAGGTCGGGGTGGTTCTGATGGGAACTGGAGAAATTGAAGAATGACTGATCTGATCTGCTACTTATGGAACTGTGTCTTTACAGTAGAGATGTTTCTAGTTACCTAGGGTTTTTGATTTGTTCTATGCGTGCTCATTGTTTATCTATGTTGTCACCTGTATCATAGAAAACTTGGTGTGTTACTTGGTTCAAGAAATCGAAAAGAAGAATTGTTGAATATGAATTGGTTCGCTCTTAAAAACAAACCAAAAACCCTAAGCCCTAAACTAAAACCTGAACCATAATCCTAAAACCTAAACCCTAAACCCTAAAAAAACCCTAAACCCTAAACTATAAACCTAAACCCTAAAAACCCTAAACCTTAAATCCTAAAGCCTAAAACCCTAAACCCTAAACCCTAAATCGTAAACCTTAAACACTAAACCCTAAACCTACAACCTTAAACCTACATCCTTAAATGCTAAACCCTACCCTAAACCCTTAAAAGCCCTAAACTGTAAACCCTAAACCCTAACCCTAAACCCTAAGCTCTAAAAGCATTATGCCTAAAACCCTAAACTTCAAACCCTAACTCTAAACCCTAAACCTTAAACCCCAAACCCTAAACCTAAACTTAATGTAACTAAATAAATTAAAAAATAAACCTAAACCCAAAAACCTAATAAACGTAAACCTAAATCTTGAGAATGGGCAGAACCTTAATGGTAAGAACATCACCATCAACTAGGCTTAGTCTAGATATAGGTGGTGGATATCGACATGCTGGTCAAAGTAGTAGTGGTTATGGAGGGGGGAAGAGCGACGAAAGTTATAGTAGTGGTGGTGGTAGAGGAGAGAACGGGGATATGATAAGGGATTCCACTACTCGCGAGGTCGGGGTGATTCTGATGGGAACTAGAGAAACTGTGTCTTTACAGTAGAGACGGTTCTAGTTATCTAGGGTTTTTAATTTGCATTATGCTCATTTTGATCTTGTGTCTTAAAAAACTTTGTGTGTTACTTGGTTGATGAAATTAAAAAGAAGAAATGTTGAATCTGAATTTGTACTCTCTTAAAAGAAACCAAAAACCCTAAACCCTAAACTAAAACTTAAACCCTAAACCTAAAACCTAAACCCCAAACCCTAAACACTAAACCATAAACTTAAAACCTAAACTTTAAACCCTAAACCCTAAACCCTAAACCCTAAATATCCTAAACCTTAAACTATAAACCCTAAACCCTCAAACTCTAAACCCTAAACCCTAAACCCTAAAACATAAACCCTAAGCCCTAAATCAGAAACCCTAAACCCTAAACCCTAAACCATAACCCTAAACCCTAAGCCCTAAACCCTAAACTAAACCTAAACCCTAAACCTTAAACACTAAAACCCTAAACCCTAAAATGCTAAAACCTAAAACTAAACGTAAATTAAATAAAACCTAAAAATAAAATAAATAAAAAAACCTAATCCAAAATAAAATAAAATAAAAACCTATGCTAAAACTTAAACCTAAACCTCAAAAGAAAATATAATAAAAAAAATTAAACTAAAATAAAATAAATAAAAACCTAAACTAAACCAAAAAAAATAAAAAACCTAAATAAAATAAAAACTAAATCTAAAATAAAACTAAAATAAACCTAATATAAAATAAAATAAAAAGTAAACAAAAACTTAAACATAAAAAAAAAAACAAAACCTAAAAATAAATAAGAAATAAAACATAAACCCTAAACTAAAAAAAACCTAAAACTAAATTGAAAATAAAATAAACCTAAACCTAAACTAAAATAAATTAAAGTAAAATAAATAAAACCTAAACCTAAACCTAAACTAAATAAAATAAAATAAACTAAAAATTAAATCCTAAAAATAAACCTAAAATAAAAACCTTAAGAAAATAAAATAAAAACCTAAACCTAAACCTAAAAATAAATAATAAAACCTAAACCTAACAAAAATAAATAAATAAATAAAACTAAACTAAAAAACTAAACCTAAACCTAAACCTAAACCTAAAAAATAAACTAAAATAAAAAACCTAACCTAAAATAAATAAACTAAACTAAATAAAATAAAAATAAACCTAAATAAAAATAATAAAATAAACTAACTAAACTAAATAAACCTAAACCTACTAGTTTACTTAATTTAAAAATAAAATAAAAACTAAAAAATAAAAAATAAAAAATAAAAAACATTAACCCTAAAACCTAAATCCTAAATTGTAAACCTATAACCCTAAACCTTAAAACCCTAAACCCTAAACCTAAACCCTAAAACCTATAACCGTAAACCCTAAACCTAAAACCCTAAACCCTAAACGCTAAGCCCTAAAAACCAAAAAACAAAAACCTAAACTAAATAAAACCTAAAAATAAAATAAATAAATAAAAATAAAACCTAAATAAAATAAATAAAATAAAATAAAATAAAATAAAACATAAACTAATACCTAAACCTAAACCTAAAAATAAAATAAAATAAAATAATAAAAATAAACTAAAATAAAATAAATAAAACCTAACTAAACTAAAAAATAAAATAAACCTAAGAATAAAAACCCTAAATAAAATAAAAACTAAATGTAAAATAAAAATCAAATAAACCTAAAATATAATAAAATAAAAACTAATTAAAAACCTTAACCTAAAAAATAAACTTAAAAATAAATCAAGAATGAAACCTAAACCCTAAAATAAAAAAATAAACCTAAAATAAAAATAAAATAAACAAAAATAAAATAAACATAAACCTAACCTAACATAAACTAAACTAAAATAAAAATCCTAAACTATAATAAATAAACCTAAAATAAATAAATTAAATTAAATAAAAATAAACAATAAACCTAAATAAAAATATAAAATAAAGTAAACTAAAATAAATTAAAATAAACTAAATATACTAAATAAACCTAAACCTACTAGTTTACTTAATTTTAAAAAAATAAAACTATAAACCCTAAATCCTAAACCCTAAACCCTAAACCCTAAACCCTAAACCTATAACACTAAACCCTAAACCATAAAACCTTAACCCTAAACTCTATAGTAACCATAAACCCTAAACCCTAAACCCTAAACCTAAACCAACCTAAACCCCAAAAATTCTAAACCCTAAAACCTTAAACCATAAACCCTAAACCCTAAACTAAATAAACTAAAGAAACCTAAACCTACCAGTTTACTTAATTTTTTTAAAAATAAATAATTAGTAAAAATACTAACTCTAAACCCTAAACCCTAAAACTAACTCTAAACCCTGAACCCTGAACCTTAAACCCTAAATTATAAAATCCTAAACCCTAAACCCTAAACACAAAACCTAAACCCTAAACCTAAAATCTTAAACCTAAAATCCTAAAACCTAAACCCGAAACCCTAAAACCTACAACCCTAAAACCTAAACCCTAAACCATAAATCAAACCCTAAACCCTATACGCTAAACCCTAAACCCTAAAAACCTAAAAACCTAAACTAAACTAAATAAAACCTAAAAATAAAATAAATAAAAAACATAAACTTAAATAAAATAAGAAAATAAAATAAAATAAAAACCAAAACTAAAACCTAAACCTAAACCTAATCCTAAACCTAAACCAGAACCTAAAAATAAAATAACTTAAAATTTAAAAATTAAACTAAAATAAAATAAATAAAAACCTAAAATAAACTAAAAGATAAAATAAACCTAAAAATAAAAATACATAAATAAAATAAAAGTTAAATGTAAAATAAAAATAAATAAACCTGAAATAAAATAAAATAAAAACTAAATAAACCCTAAACCCTAAATCCTAAACCTTAAAACTTTCAAAATCGAAACTGAGAAATGAAAATGCAAAACCTAAAACCTCAGTTTAAAAGATAAAAAGAACAAATCTAAAAATAAAATAAAAAGTAAAACCAAAATAAAAAATAAAATCAAAAGACCTAAACTGAGCACAAAAAGATAAACAAAGAATGACAAAGATACCTAAGAAAGATAAATAAACTCATTCATTGAAGGTAAGATAAAGAATAAAATAAACCTAGATAAAATGAAATAAAATAAAATAAAAGATAAAATAAAAAAAGATAAATTGATCAAACAAATCAAACCCTCAAACTAAACCAATTTCTAGCAGGATTAATGAAAAACAAAAATAAAAGAAAAGTGGTATGAGCCACATTGCTTCAAGGGCCCCTAACCCTGAAGGCCTGAAACTTTCAAAACTAAATCATAAAATCCACAAGCCCTAGTACACCTGGTGCACCAATTGGACCACCTTTACTGAATTGAGGCAAACCAAAAAACCTACTACTGTACACCTAAATCACAAAGAGAAAACCACAAACTAAACCACTGCAAAACCTAGGCTAAACCACAAAACCTACAAACCCTAAACCTAAACCCTAAAACTACTAAGCCCAATCCCTAGGCCAGCCCTAGTCATAAATCCTTAAACAGCAAATCTAAAACTTCAGATCAGGTAAACCCACAAAGCGGGCCTAAAAGGCCCACAAACTCCCCAAGCCCTAATTTGACTAACCTAGCCAAACCTTGTGCCCAGCTTGTAAACCTAAACCACTGGCCAAAGACCCTAAAGATTCAAATGTAAACCTAAACCCTAAGCCTTAAATCCTAATTCCCAATTATTACAGGATTTGGGTTCCCTATACTCCAGAGTACTCGAAATCCATTTCCGATTAATAATCAATTTGCTTTTTTATTGTGGGTGGTTTGATTTTGGCCGATCGACCTGGTTACAAATTGATTAGGCAACGACTACCAAAAGAAATCTCATCCTTGATTGGTGCTAGAATCCTTGCATTGAATTGGACATTACCAAAACCGCTTGAAAAAAAAAATCTTAGTTGGGATCTAAAAGTTATGGTTACATTTTGGCACAATTGAATTGGGTACAGAAAAATTTTCCACTGTCTTTTGGGTCCTTCTTCTGAAATCCAGGGCATGATAGTGCGAATATTTCATTCTTTTCATCCTCTACTAAAAAAAGAAAATCCTGTTAGCCAAACTATTCTAACCCTAGGTAACATACTTGTTAAATATCAAAAAAACTACTTTAAAAAAAAGGATTGTTTTGAATATTTGAATGTTCCAAATAAGGTTGATTTACCTTTACTTCTTAACAATTGGAAGGAATTTAAGAAGGCTTCTAATATGAAGAATAATAAGCTTTTCTAAACTTTTGAATAAGGGATTATGTTTGCACGGTCTGATCGCTTGCATCCTTGTTGGCTTTTGATAGATAAAAAAATAAAAAATGAGCTGTCTATCTGGGGGACATAAATGAGGAATTTGGTCATGCATCATTCTACTTCAATGTGGTGAATATGGCTTTCAATACCTCATGATAATCGAGTTGATAAACACTTGCTTTTCCATATTAAATTTAGAATGATTTAGCTTCTCAACTTCTCAAAGAGTTTTCTACTTTATAAAATAATTTGGCTAATATAATTTGGCTAATATTGAGGAAAGGATTTGGTGTTCCCACTTGCCTTTCTTAATACAATCAGTTCCGGTTTACGCTCCCATCCCTTCTAATTTACGGGAAGCTTATTTGTCTTTAATAAAATTCTGGTGTCTTGGAAGAAAGAGAATTCACTTCTCATGAGGAGATTTCTCTAAATCTGTGACTAATGTTGCTAAATCCTTTTGGGATAATGATGATTCAAAGAATCAAAAAAAAAATGAAAAATGGCTTACGAACTTTATATTTGAAATAGAATAAAATGTTAAATTTTTTTCTCCCAAATTACTAAGAAACACTAGAGTTGTTGCGGCCTCTCTCTCTTCTCTCAATTAACTTTTACTCCCCCCTCCCCCTTTCATTTTTTATGTTTAATTTTCTAGTTTTGAATGTTAGAGATTGGTACTCTCTCTGTAACATGTAAAATCTTTGTAGAAATCTCATAATATTTTCTTACTTATTATTCTTGATGATTTTCATCAAGTTGTCCAATCTTTCAAATCGTTATGGTTGTGTGTTTTGGGCTCTTTGTTTATGATCTTGTAATAAATTTGGTAGAAATCTTCTTTGGGATAACTTGATTGCCAACTCTATCAATAAACTTGGTTTTGTTGGTGGTGATTTAACAATATTTTGTTCTCTTAGAACAAAATGGTGGTTGCTATCCTAATATTCATTCCATGGAAGAATTTTCCAATATGATCCTTGATAGTAATTTGGATAATATTCATTTTAAGGGTTCTAATTACACTTGGCAAACCTCTAGAGTTTGGCAAATACTTAGTGGATTACTAAATGGCCTATTACTTCTATAGATCATTTTAAAGCCTTGTGCACTGGATCACTCGTGTCCTCTTTTTGGTTTCTATTATAAATAATTCTAATAGATTAAAGAATTTCTCTTCTTTTAAATTTGGAATATGTATGATTCTACCCTTAAACCCTAAACCCTAAACCCCAGCCTAATCCCTAAACACTAAAACTGTAAACACTGCAAATCCTAGGCTAACCTAGGCCTGGGCGTAGCAAATCCTGGCAGCCTAGCCATGAGTAAAGAAGCATTAGGCACTGAAATCTTAAACCACTTCTGAGCCCTAAAACCTAAAACCCTGAGCCACAACACTGGGCCCTAGGCCCTGGGCCTTAGGCCTTGGGCCCTGAGCCCCAAGGCCAGCCTAGAGCCACAAGGCCTGAAGCACTGGGCCCTGAGCCCTAGATCCTAAAACCTACAAACATAAACCTAGGCTAAATAAATAGATCTAAATTAAAATAAATAAAATAACTAAATAAAATAAATAAAACCCAGACATAATCTTGGCCCCCTAAAATAAACAAAACTAGATAAAGATTAAACTGTTAAAATAAAAAAAACTAAATAAAATAAAACTATCTCTAAAAATTCAAAATAAAACCTAAAATAAATAAAATCAAGAAACTGAATAAAAAAGCTTAAACCTAAAAATAAACCTAAAATAAATAAAAAAAATAAAACTAAACCATAAACTAAAAAAAACCTAAACCTAAAAAAATAAATAAAATAAATGAAACTGCAGATAAATATTTAGAGCTAATTTAGAAACTAAATAAAACTTAAACTGACTGAAAAGGCTAAATCTTAACCCTAAAAAAAAATAAAATAATATTAAAAAAAGGCTAAAACTAAAGGCCTAGACAAGCTAAAATATAAAGTTTAAAATTAACTTTAAAATGAAAGCACAAAACTAAACCTGAGCTTCAAAAAATAAAATAAAATTGGAAACCTACACTAAAAAATAAAAATAGAACTAAACCCTAAAAGAGAAAAGCAAACTAAAATAAAATAAACCTAAGATAAAATAAATAAATAAACCAAAACCCTCTGGGACTTGCTTAATTTAAGAAAAAAATAAATGTTTAAATGCTAATACAAACTGGCACAGGTTATGTGCTAAGCCCTAAGGCCTAGATATGAGCCATAGAATCCTGACGCCGCGCAGATCACAGCTCATGTTTATATTACACTGGGCCCTCGTTGCTGGTGCGTCTTTAGGCCATGACCTGGGCCTAAAGGCCATAGGCCTTGGGCCACTGGGCCACAAGGCCACTGAGGCCAGCCTCAGGCCTCGAGCCCTGGGCCAGATCTGGGCCATGGGCCTAAAGCTGAGCCTGCTTTGGCCACTGGATCACTTAGCCATGCAGACTGCTGACCCTGAAGCCAAGGCCCCGCAATCCAGAGGCCACTGGGCCACTAGATCACAGGCCCAGGCCTGAGTGCCTGGAATCTGTGTCTGAGGCCCACCAAGGCCTGAGGCCTGACCTCAGGCCCTGGGCCCTGGGCCACCTGATCATGTCACTGAGCCCTGGCTCACAGGCCCCTGGGCCAGGCCTTCCCAGGCGCCCAGGCCCTGGAGTCTGGGCTCTGGTATGGACCCAGACCACAGGGTGCAGAGGGTCAGGCCCAGGAACCCTGACCTGGGCCCACTGGAAGCCCTGAGGCTGGCTGAGCCCTGCGGTAAAGCCCTGGTGGCCCACTGCGGCAAGCATGACCTGTAACCATAAACCATAAAGCCACTACTAACTAAACACGAAAAAGGCTTAAGCCTAAACCACAAACCATAAGCAATCCTAACTTAACAACCACTACTGGTAACTAAAAAAAAAGCTAAACACTAAAAGCTAATAAACCTCAACTAAGCCTAAACCCTAAGAATGGGTACAGAACCTTGGCAGGGAACATCATCGTAGATCAGCGGCTGGATCTAGATCGTGGGAGGGGAAGCGAGATTATAAATGCTTGGTTGTGGGGTATCTAAGTGCAGTGGATATGAAGAGGTGGAGTTATGGAGGTAGGGCCAGGCTTTAGAGGTCATAGCCATGGTGGTGGAGGGAGAAGATTAGGGATATGATGCAGGATCCATATCGAGGAAGGTTTGGGGTGGTTACGATAAGGCGGAGAATCAGAAGAAACGGCTATCTCCCACTTATGGAGAAGTGTCTTATGGAACTGTGTCTTTTCAATAGAGACGATTCTAGTTATCTAGAGTTTGTTATTTTCTCTATGCATGCTCATTTTTGATCTATGTCACTGCTTGTGTCGTATAAAACTTGGTGTGCTACTTGCTTGATGAAATCACAAAGAACAAATGTTAAATATGAATTTGTTCTCTATTAAAAAAAAATATAAACACTAAAACTGACAGCTAAACTCATAAACCCTAGAACTTGAACCTAAACCTAAAACTAAACATGAATCTTAAACCTAAACCTAAACCCTTAACTAAACTAAACCTAAACCTTATAAAAAGACCCTAAACCTAAACCTAAGGGCCCTAAAATCATAAACCATAATCAAGTAAACCCTAGGGCCCTAAGTCCTTGAAGCCTGGGCCCTGAGCCCTCCATAGGCCCCAGGCCACTGGGCAGCCTGAACCACAAACTGACCTGGGCCAAGCGCCTAAACCTACAAAATCTAAATTGGAGCTCAAATAGGCCTAAAAATAAAATAAACCACACTTAGGGCCTGATCAAATAAAAGATAAGTAAAATAAAAGACTGGACTAAAGAGAACCTAAGAGATAAAAATAAAATAAAGATAAACTAATAAAACTAAGATAAATAAATAAAGCCTAAACCAAGAAAAATAAAATAAACTTAAAATAAAAAAAAATAAAATAAAAAAGAATAACATGAAGATAGAAATAAAATAGGCCTAAAATAAAATAAAATAAAACCTAAACCTAAAGATAAATAAGGGATTAATCTAAACCTAAAGGAGAAATAAAAAAAATGTAAACCCTAGGCTAAAAAAGACTTAGCCAAAGATAAAAAACCTAGCGCTGAAACTAAAGATAAAATAAAACCCTAAACCTAAAATAAACTTAAACTGAAAGCCCTAAAATCTAAACTAAATAAAAAATAAAATAAACTAGAATAAACTAAATCAAAAGGCTTAATCCTCACAAAATAAAATGAAACCTAAAATAAACCTAAAATAAAACCTAAAACCCTCTAAACCTAGAAGAAATAAATTAAAATTAAAACCTACAAATATAAAGAGGAAAAATTAAATCAAAACTAAAAATAAAATAAAATTAAAATAAAACAAGAAATGGAAATAAACTTTATTATGATAATCTGAAGCTAAATAAAATAAATTAAACCTAAATGAGTATAATATAAAAATGGAAATGCATTAAAATTAACTAAATTAATGTCATTCAGAACACTTGCGACACTTGATTTATGGAAAATGAAATAAAAAAAACCCACAAACCAATAGTAGGCCCAAGCTAGGCAAACCTAGGCCACAAATCCTGAAGCATTAAAACCTGCTGCAAATCCTGGGCGTAGGCCCTCAGCTACAGACCTACAATGCAGGCCATTGAAACCTGGAGCCTTAGGCCATGAAAGAGCCTTCTTGATAGGCATTACCTAGGCCAGGCCAATTACAGCTAGGCCTCGTTGGCAGCCAATCTTGATCCTGATCCTACAGGCCCTGAGCCCTGGGCCAGGGAGCCTTATCAGGCCCTAGGCCACGGCCACAGACCTACATTGAGGCGTGATCCTCTGGGCCCTGGGCCCTCAGAGGCATAGGCCTTGGGCCTTGGGCCCTGGGCCACAGGAGGCCCAGGGAGACCAGTGAGCTCAGGCTCAGGGCTGCATGGGCTGGGACCTGAGCCGGAGGCAGGCCCTAAACACTGAAACCCTGGGCCCTAAACCTAGGCCCTGCCCTGAGTCTAGAGCTCTGAGTTACCTAAAACTGGTGAGGCCTAGGAAGCCAGAATGAGTGCTGGATGGGCCACAAACCCAATGCGCGCCTGAAACCACTGCACCTAAACTACAGCAAAATCAACACCAAAATACCTGGCCCCAAACCTAAACTGCCAAAATCATGAAGCCATAATCACTGGCCCTCAATTTTGGACCCTAGATGTGATCCTGGGCCTTCAAAATGTAAAATGAAAAAATGGCCTAAACCACTGACCTAATAAAGCTTCCCCAAACATAGCACAGAATGGGCTTAACCTTGATGGCAGGAACATCACCGTGAACTAGGCTCGGGCTAGATCTAGTCGTGGAGGCAAAGGAAGAGGCGGCAGTTATCGTAGTTGTGGTGGGGGGATCAAGGTCTTGGTTGATATGGAGGAGCATTTATGGAGGAGGATGAGTGATAGAGGATTCTGAAACAGGTGGTGATGGAGGAAGAGATCAGGGGATGTATGGCGGATCACTACTCAAGAGCGATGGTGGCTCTAATAGGAGCTGGAGAAAATAAAACGTCGATCAATCTCTTTGCTTATGGAACTATGTTTATATAGTAGAGATGGTTTTCATTATCTAGGGTTTTGATTTATTCAATGTATTTTTTATATGTCATCACTTGCGTCTTAGAAAACTTGGTGTGCTACTTGATTGACAAAATTGAAAGAAGAAAGCGTTTAATGGGAATTTGTTCTCTATTAAAAAACCATTAACCTAAACTAAACCTAAAGCTAAGAGCCTTCAGGCTGGGCACAAAGGCTGACCTAATCACTGGTCCTAAACCTGAGGTCCCTAGGCACTGAACCCCCCATTTTGAGCACATCCTAAGATCTGAGACCCTGTTCAGGCCAGGCCTGTGCCACTGGAGCCACGCCTGGACCCTGAGGCGTGAAGGCCCAAACCTGACAGGCACAGGGCCTGAGCGCATTAAGCCTTGGAAGTACAAAGGCTAAACAAGATAAAAGGAAAGGCTAAATGAGCCCTGAGCAGAGGCCTGAGTAAAAGATAAGATAGATGAAATGCATAAAATAAAATGATGAGATGAATGTATAAACTGGAAATATGTAAAGAAACACTATTGCCTAAATAAAGATAGGCCAAGGATAAAAGCTTGATAAAGATTAAATGTATATAAAGAGTTGGATAGGAATTGAAACTAAAATAAACTAAACATAAAATAAATACCATGAAGATCAGACTAGAGTAAAGAAAAAACCTAAACCCTGGTGTTAAAAAAAATTGATAGTAAAATGAATGAAACCCTAAGCTTTAAAATAAATAAGTAAACTAAAATAAATAAAACCTAAATTTTGGACATAAAATAAGCTATGCACTAAACCTCATGGAAATCTAAAGAAATAAAGTCTCAGGGTTAAAAATAAAGTGAAAGCCTAAACCCTAAACTAAAAAAATAAAACCTAAAATAAAATTAAAATAAAATCTAAAACTAAACTCAAAAAGGCTAAAAGATGGAATAAAAGTTGAAACTAGCCTAAAAAATAAAAATAAAATAAAACTTAAAAAAACTTAAAATAAAATAAAACTAACTAAAATAAATAAAATAAAATAAAAAAATAAAATAAAATAAAACATTAAATTAATAAAAATAAACTAAATAAACTTCAAACCTGATTGGTTTGAATTTAAGAAAAAAAATCTCAATAAACCCCGTAAAATTTTCACCAACAAAGCTTAAACCACAAATCTGAAGCCCTGAGCTGGGCCACAAACCTACCCCTAAAAGGAAACGCACAGGACCCATATTTCAGGCCACATGAGAGCACATAGGCCCCTGATCACTGAAGTCATAGGCTTTGGGCTATTTCACAGTCCTTCCCATGAGCTTTCAGGCCTTGGCCACTAAGCCACTGATCAAGCCTGGGCCACAGAGGTACAAAGGACCACAGGCAGCTAGGCCCTGGGCCTTTTGACACTGGCCAGCCTGAAGCAGTGAGGCCACAGGCCCCAGACCATGGGCCTGACCCTCAGGCCACTGGGCCCAGGCCTGTTGGGCCACTGATACAAGACCTGAGCGGCCCCTAGGGCCGGGCCACTGGGCGTTGAGCCTGGGCCTGGGCCCAGCACAGGACTGGGGTCATGGAGCCCTGGAAGGCTTGGGAGGCTGACCTCATTTCAGGCCCTAGGTCAACTGGAGTCTGGAGGTAGCTGTTGACCCATAAGTTTGCAGCCTCTGCAAGCACTCACAAATCTTTGACAGGACCCAAAGTCATGGAGTCACAGGCCCTAAAGGCCCAAGGCCACCCCCTAAATCAGGCTGGCATGGGGCAAACCTGACCCCAAGCCAGGACCTTAGAGCCATAAACATAAACCTCAGAGTTACTAAATGAAATACAAAATAAACCTAAAACCCTGAAAGGGAAATTTAATAAACTAAGGCGAAACCTAAACCCTCGGGTAGGTAGGACCTGGCGAGGAAACATCACCATCAATCCCATTTCGATTATAGATCTAGCATTGGAGGCAAAACCAAATAAAAACTAAAAATAAAATAAATACAAAAACCCAAACTTAAATAAAATAAAATAAAAACTAGAGCACTTTAAATAAATCTAAATCTAATCTAAAAATCTAAATATATTAAAAATAAAAACTAAAATAAAATAAAATAATTAAAAACTAAAGCTAAACTAAAAAATTAAAATAAACCTAAAAATAAAAGAAAACAATAAAATGAAACTAATAAAAAATGGAAATAAAATATGGTTAAAATAATAATAAACCTAAACCTCAATCTAAAATAAAAAAATAAATTCTAAAAAAAATAAATAAAATAAAAAATAAACATAAACTAGGCCTAGGGATAAGCTAAAATAAAAGAATCTAAGGGAAATAAGTAGGCCTAGATAGATAAACTAGAGCTAAATAGAGATAAGAATAAACCTGAAGTAAAGATGGAAAGGCTAGGCAAATGGCGTGGAATACGACTGCCAGTTTGCTGATTCAAAGGCCATTACATGAGCTGAGCCCTAGGCCTTGGGCTCTGCCTGGGCTACTGAGCCCTGGAGGCCCTGAGGCCACTAATGGGCCTGGCAGAGGCCACCGAGGCCCAGGCCACTGAGCCTACAGGCCTCTCACTGACCCAGCCTTGCTGACCACACCTGCAGGCCCTGAGCCCAGGCCCACCTGGGCCCTGGCCACGCCCTCAGGCCCTGGGCCCTGGGCCCTGGGCCCTGGAGGCCTGGCCCTGGAGAGCACAAGTGCAAGGCCCTGGGACCCTAGATAAGTCGGGCCTGGGAGTAAATGGAATGAAAGATCTGCAAGGCTAGATGTAAATGAGATTAAGTGGCCCTGGAGATTAAGGCACAGGCTGGGCCTGGGCCTAAACCAAAACTGGGATAAACAAACTAGATAAAGATAAAGATAAAATAGGCCAAAATCTAAAACCAGACTCTGGTAAAAAGAAATAGGCAAAATAAAAAGCTAAATGAGAATGTAAAATAAAATAAAATCTAAACTGAAACTAAGTGAAAAGAACCTAAACCTAAAATAAAGATAAATATAAAACCCTAAACCTACTAAAACCTAAGTCAGATGAAATAAACTAAACTAGTAAAATAAAACCTAACTGAAGCTTAAATCCACTAAACCTAGATCCAAAGATAAATTAAAATAAAATATAACTAAAGAATAAACCTAAACTAAACTAAAGAATTAAAATCTAAAAATAAACCTAAAATAAAAACATAGAACTATAAAACCAAAGATAAAAATAAAATAAAAACCTAAAACTTAAAACTAAACTAAAAGAAAAACAAACCTGAAAACAAAATTAAAATAAAATTTGCCTAAAAAAAAATAAACATAAGCCCTAAACCTAAACCTAAAGCAAATAGAAGCCTAAAATGGAAATACAAATATTTAAAAATAAAATAAATAAACTAAATAAAAGCTAAAAATAAACCTATATAAAAATTAAAATTAAAATAAATTAAAATAAATAAAAAATCAACTAAATAAACAAAATCAACCTAAACCTAACAATTTAGTTATTTTTTTCCTTTTAAAAAAACCCTAAACCTAAAGTAAACCTTAAACCCTAAGCCCTAAATTGTAAAGAAATTCTAAACCATAAATCCTAAATCTGTCCTTAAACCTGAGCCACCCTAAAACTAGCCATAAAAAATCCATAAACCTAAACCCTAAACTAACCTAAACCCTAAACCTTAAACTAACCCAGTCTTAAACCCCTACAACTCCTAAACCCTAGGCAACCCTGGACCCAAATTAGAAGCCAGATAAACCAAACCCTCTAAACCATAAAGCCACAAGTTATTTTCAATTTTTGACCTAAGCTGGGCTATGTTTTTTACCTCTAGTTTTTGGGTTAGCTTGGTGGTTGCTACCTGGTGGTTCCTATCTTTCCAGTCTGGGTTGGCTTGGTTTTCTTGTGGATTGTCTTCTCTGCACTTGTTACTGAGACAGAGATGGTTTTTCTCAGCTTTATTCTAATTTTTGCACTAGTTGTGCTTGTTAGTCTTCTCTTGAACTTGAATTATTTTGCTAGTTTTCCCGGTTGGATGGGTGGCCATCCCTAGTGATGGACAGTGCTATTCTTGTTACCTTTTTTGTAGAATTTCCTGGCAACTTTTTTGGGTTTGCCTCCCAATTCCTTATTGTTGATTACTAGATCTTTCATTTGCCTTGGTTTTGCATTTGGTAATTCTCCTGAAGTTAACCTCTACTGGGTACATTATTTGCAGCACATTTTGTGTTATTATTGTGCTTCCTGTTGGGTTAGTCTTTGTTGCTAGGGAAGTTTGGTTTTGTGGCAAGTCCTGGCTAGCTACTATTGTTTCCTTTCTATGGTTTATGTGCTTCTTTTGGACCTCTATTGTATCTTTTGCTGTTAGTTTATGCTTTTTTCTTAGCCTAGGGATGCTTCCTTTATTGGTTACTTATTATGGGCTATTCTCTAGTGGTTGCCTTATGATTTATGTAGTTGGTTTGGTTGGAGGACTTATAGTTAATACTTGCAATCTTATCTTGGTTGGTTGATTTTATCCTTATTGATCTTTCCTTATTCTTGGACAATTTCAGAGCCTATCATTTGTGTCGACCTTTGTTGATCTTTTTTAGATTGGACTTTTTTGTTTTGATGGTAGTTCCATTGGGCCCTTTATTCCATTAGTACTTTGTGTTTTGTCTTATTAATTTGCATTTGTTGTTGCAACTTATGTTTTGAGTTGATGGTATCATTTTTGAGGCTGTTAGTCATTTGTGGTTGTGCTTCGCAAGTTTGTCTTGGAGAGTGCTACTTAATGGGACTTTGAGGATCCTATCTTGGTTTTCTTGGCTATTTCTCTACTAGTTGGCATAAATTCAGGGTGGTTTATGTCCTCGGTTCTAGGTTTTCAATGGTTTGGAGCTTGGATGGGTATTTGGATATGGTTGTTGTTGGTGTTTTTCCTTTGTTCTAGGCTCTCTCTAGGTTATTATAATTTTGTTATTTGGTGGTTTTAGTGCTTGCCCCAATTAGTTGCTAGTTAGTTGCTCTTTGTTAAATGATGTAGGATCTGGAAGTCTATGGACTTTGGCCTTAGTTGTTTGCTTGTATCAAGTATGCTGACTATAATGCCTTTGATGTTACTCACATCTTCTCTGTGGTTGGTAGCATTACATTTGATTGTAACCCTACTTTACGAAGTTTGGATGCTCATATGTATTGTTGCCCTTTGAGATGATTCTAAGCGAGGAGCATTCTCTCGGATCTCTGTCTCTTTATCCTTATCACTTATCCTTTTTAGCTATGACTTTTGCCATTGTAGTGTGTTGTAGATTACTTTTATAGGTTTTAACTTTACAGAGGGAATGGTCGTTACTCAGTCAACCCAAGTTTTGTTGTTGTCGATCATGCTTATCTTGCTTTCTCAAAGAAATCATGAACTATTGCTGACACATTCTTTTATTATTTTCTCGATTTATTTTAGTCTTAATCTGTCTTTTTCTTTTATGCTTTTTAGCTATAGATTTTGCTCTTTGTTTTTTTGTCTAATCTTCTTTGATGGGAGTTTAGCTCTTTAGGTTTCTTATAATCTGAGGCGGTAGAATTTTAAGCTTTATTTTTCTTTGGACATTGTATTTTCATACATGGTAATAAAATTCCAACTTCCCCTCCCCCACAAAAATACCTAAACTCTAAATCAAACACTAAACCAGCCACCTAACCCTAAATGTCAAACGCCAAACCTAAACCTAAGGCCCTACAAATCTCCTAAATCTTAAACCTAAACCACCAAGTAAAGCGAAGTGTAAAGCATAAAATCTAAAACCCTACTAAACCTAGCTGTAACTAAACTCACCCCAGACCATAAGCTAAACCTAAACTAAATTAAATTAAATTAAAATAAAACTAAACCCCTAATACAATAAACTGGCCTAAACCCACAGAATAGTGAGAACCTTGGCGATAATCACGGTCAAACCGGGCTTAGTCTAGATCACGGTGATGGAAAAAGCGAAAGTGGCTATCATAGTGGTGGTGGGGGATCTGGAGAGTCTTTGGATATGGAGGTGGTGGAGAGCAGTGGTTCTTATGGAGGTGGGAGGGGCCAGAGCGGAGGTTCTGATCATCATGGTGGTGGAGGAGGGAGATCGAGGATATGATGGTGGATCCCACTACTTGAGAGCTGGGTGATTACGATGAATTTGAGATTGAAGAACAAGCATCCGATCTGCTTATGGGTCTTTTAGTAGAGACTATTCTAGTAATCTACAGTTTTTGATTTGGTTTATGCATGCTCAATTTTGATCGAGGTTGTCTCTTGTGTCTTAGAAACCTTGATGTGTTACTTGGTTAATGTAATCGAAAAGAAGAAATATAAAATCTGAATTTGTTCTTTGTTAAAAAAAAACAAAAATCGTAAACCTAAATTGAACCTTAGACCTCTACCATACCCTAAACCTAAAACCTAAACCCAGGCCACACTCTAAACCATAAATCATAAAACCCTAAAAAACCACTAAATAGACCATGAACCCTACTAAACCATGAAGCCCTAAACAGAACCATAAACCACCTAAGTATTTAAACCACTAGGCCTAGACTAAAAATGGAGCCCTAAATAAGATAAAATAAAATATAAACTAATGGCCAATAAAATAAAATAAAATAAATAAAATAAAATAAAAAAAATAACTAACTAAAACAAAGCTAAAACACAAATAAAATAAAATAATAAAATAAAAGATAAAAGTCAAATAAATAAACTAAAATGAAATAAATAAACTAAAGACTAAAAAATAGATAGATTAACCTAAAATAAAAGATAGAATAAATATAAACTAAACCCTAAACCTAAAATTAAAACAAAAGAAATAAGTAATAAATAAAACTAAACCCTAAAAAAAACTTAAACTTAAAGATAAAATAAAATAAAGCTAAACAGCAGACTAGATAATGGATAAGATAAAATAAATTAAACTAAACCTAAGTAAAGACTAAACTAAACCTAGGAAAATAAAATAAAATAAATTTGCTAAAAATAAACTAAAACTAGTAAAAAAAATAAAATCATTTAAAATGAAAAAACACAAAATGACACAGGCTAGAGGATTAAATAAACTAAACCTAAAAAAATGGAAAAATGAGCCTAAACCTAAAATAAAATAAAATAAACTAAAAACTGAAGCTAAACCTAAAAAAATGAAATAATAAAGGAAACCAAATAAATGGCAAAATAAATAAAATTTGAATAGTAAAAATAAAAAATGACCTAAAAAAATAAAATTTAATGGACTAAAGAAACATAAATAGCTAAAGTGAGAATAAACTAAACTTAAGTTTATGATTTAAAAATAAAAAAAAATAAATAAAATAAATTAAAAAACCACTGGCTGAAACCCTGATCTACAGTGGCCCTGACTACTGCACCCTACAAAGGCATAAGCCTACCCCTAGGCCTAAAACACTAAAGCCTCTGACACACACAAACCCTAGGCCCAACCACAAAGATGTAAACTAAATAAACCTAAAATAAAATGGATAAATAAAACTAAAACCATAAATAAAATAAAAATAAATAAAATAAAACTAAAACTAAAACTTAAACCTGCACTTGGACATAAAATAAAAAAAATAAAAATTCTAATTCTAAATTAAAATCTGATTAAAATAAATAAACTAAAATAAAATATAAAATATAAAATAAAGAAATAAAGGTAAAATAAAATAAAAAATCGAGATGAACGTAAAATAATAAAATGAAAACTAAATAAAACCTAAACTGCTAAATAAACCTAAAATAAAAAAACCCTTCTAAAACCTAGGAATAAAAGGATTAATGAAGCTGAAGCTGAGGCTGGATGACTTGCACCTCAGGCTAAAGATAAATAGGAGCCTAGGCCACACTAAAACTAAAGGTAATTCGATGGAGGAGAATAAAGGCCTCAAAATAGAAGATAAAGATAAAGATCAGGAAGCATGAAAAGGCCACGAATAAAGCTAGGCACAAAAGATAAATAATAAAGAGCTAAAATGAAAGATGACCCATGACTTTAGGCTCAAATATAAAACTAAAGATAAAGATCTAGGCTAATAAAGATCCTAAATAAAATAAAAATTAAAATAAACTAAAGATAAATAAAACTTAGTAAACCTGGCCTTCGGTTTGCTTGGTTAAAAAAACACTGCCCTAAAAGACTAAATTCCACAAACCTAGTACAAACCACAAGGACCCCTAAACCTGGGACTAAGGCCACTGGGCTTAGAACCCCTGAGCCTCAGAGCTGAGCCCCAACCTAAACTGCGCCTACCCAACCTAGGCCAACCCCACTGGAACCCTGAGCCCTCAAGGCCACTCAGAAACCAGACCCTAAACCTTAAAACACTTACAAACCATATGAGCACCACTACCTCTCAAATCGTAGCCTTAAATCTGGCCCCTGAGCCACAAACTGTTTTCACTTTTGGGCTGGGTTTGGGTTTTTTTTTTTAACTTTTAGCTTTTTTGGGTTTAGTGCGGTGGTTTGGTTGGTTGTTCTGTCTTTCTAGTCTAGGTTGGCTTGGTTTTTTATTTTAACTCTATCTTCTCCTTATTACTCACGGTTCTTGGATGGATGAGATGTTTTACTCTGCCTTTATTTTTATTTTACGCATTTTTTTTTTCTCTCCTCTTGAACTTGAATTACTTTTGTTAGTTGATGGTTTCATTTTGAGTTGTTTAGTCATTTATGGTTGTTCACCCTTGATGCTACTCACCTTTTCTCTCTGGTTGGTATCATTACATATGATTGTAACCCTTCTTTATGATGTTTGGATGCTCATATATATTATTGTCCCTTGAGATGATCCTAAGCGCGAGCCTACTCTTCTCGACTCTCTCCTTTTCCTCTCTTTATTCTTATCCTTTTTAGCCATGACTTTTGCTTTTATAGTGTTTTGCAGATTTCTTTTACAGGTTGGAACATTACAAGGGGAATGGCATTACTCAATCAAGCCAGGCGTTGTTGTTGTGGATCTTGCTTATCTTGCTTTCTCAAAGAAATCATGAACTATTATTCGACTCAACCTTTTCTTTGTTTTAGATTTGTTTAGTCTTGTCATTTTATGCTTTTTTAGCTATTCTACTTTTCATTATGTTTTCTTTTCTTTTCTTGTGTACTTAGATAGTCTAGCTCTTTAGGTTTCTTGTAGCTCTAAGAATAGTAGAATTTTAGAGCTTTACCTTTACTTTGGACATGACATGATATCTCTTCATTTTATGCTAATAAAATTCTATCTTTCTGAAAAAAAATTTAACCCTTAAAGCCCTAAACCCTAACCCTAAACCATAAACCCTAAGCATGAAACCCTAAGCCACTAAACCTAAACTATAAACAAACTAAAACTAAAAATAGCACTTACAAACTCTAATAAACCAAAACTTGAACCTAAACCCTAAGAATGGGCAGAACCTTGATGATAGGAACATCACTGTCAACCAGGCTCAGTCTAGATAATGTGGATGAGGCGAAGGCGAAGGCTAAGGTTATCACAGTGGTGGTGGGGATGAGTCTTTGGTGGATATGGAGGAGGGGTTATTGAGGTGGGAGGCGACATAGGATTCTGAGGTTTTGGTTGTGGTCTGAGATGAGGATATGATGGTTGATCTACTCAGTGGATAGGTTCTAATAGGCTGGAGAAAGCGAAGAGCGACCTATCTTAGGTCAGCTACTTGTGTCTTTATAAGAGAGACACTTTTAATTATCTAGGGTTTTTGATTTGCTCTATGCATGCTCAATTTTATCAATATTGTAGCCTATGTCTTAGAAAACATGATGTGTTACTTGGTTGATGAAATCAAAAAGAAGAAATGATGAATCTAAATTTACTCTCTGTTAAAAAGAAATAAACTAAAACCCTAAATCCTAAAACTAAAGCCACGGCCTTAAACCTAAACCTAAACCTAAACCCTAAACCATACCACCAAAACCCTGAGCCCTAAGCCAAAATCTGAAATCCTGGGTCTAAACCCCAGGAGCCTGTAAACCCCTGGGCCCTAAACAGACCTGACCACAAACAGGCCATGAGATAAACATAAACCTGACCTGGCCACAAAAGCCTAGGCCTTAACATAAGAAATCTTTGAGCAGGTGAAACCTATAGATAAAGCAGGTTCTTGACACAAAAATAAATGAATAAATGCCAAACCAAAGGTGAGAGATGAAATAAATATTAAACTAAAATAGCATAAATGATGCTAGGACTAAAAAAAATCCTAGTCAGATAAAATTAGGCACAAATTAAGATAGACTAAAGATAAATGGGCTTAAAATGAATCTAAAAATAAACCTAAGAATAAATAAAATAAGGTGCCTAACTACACAAATAAATAAATAAAACCTAGGAACAAAAGAAATACTAAACTAAAATTTGATATAAGGAATCCAGGCACCAAAATGAATGAGACTAGGCAAACTAAATAATAAAATAAATTAAGGTAAAAATGAAGCTGAAAGAATGTGAAAATAAACCTAAATTAAACTACCTAAACACAAAAATATAGATGAACATAAGCCACCAAAAGATAAAAAATAAAATGTGTATGGCACAAAGATAAGATAAAATGCAAATAACAAAAGAGAGCAAACCTAAAAATGCTGTGCTAGATAAAAACCTGAAGCCTAAGATGATAAATGATAAAAAGGCTGAAATAAAATAAACCTTAAATAACAATAAATTAATAAAACTAAGATTTAAATAAAGCCTAATCCTATGGGTTTAATTAAAATAATAAAGAATAAAATAAAGATGAATACCACAGCAGGCCTGACCCTAAAATGCCTAAAGACCTACCACACAAACCACCAGGGCCTAAAGCATACTGACCCAACCCCTAGGCCTGCACCAGGGGCTTAAAATCTAAAACATAAGCTAAAATAAACCCTAAGGATAATAAAATAAAAAAATACTTCTAAAGGCTAAAAAATAAAAGCCTAGGAAATAAATAAAGATTCAAAAGATTAAAGAAATAAAACCTAGGCACAACCTAAAAATATAATAAAAGACCCTAGCATTCTAAAATTAAAACAAAACCATGACTGCAGATAAAATAAAACTAAAAGAAATAAACCTAAAGCAAACCAAAAGCTAAAAAAACTAAGATAAATAAACTAAAAACTAAAACTAAATAAACTTCTTTTTTTTTACTTAATTTAAAAAAAACAACATAAACCACATTGGTTATTCTTTTGCCTTGATTTTGTGTTTGGTTATCTCCTAGGATTAGCCTTTGTTGGGTGTGTTGTTTGCAACATATTTTGTGTTGTTATTATGCTTCCTATCGAGTTAGTCTTTATTGATGGAAAGTTTTGTTTTTCGGCTGCTCCTGGCTAGCTGTTATTGTTGCCTTTCTCTAGTGGCTATGTTTCTTTTGGACCTTGTTGGATAGTGCATTGTTGTTGGTTTTTTACGCATTTCCTTAGGCGATGGGAATGCTTCCTTTGTTACTTATGATGGGTTATTCTCTAGTGGACCTTATGGTTGTTTTTTGGTTTTAGTTGGAGAAGTTTTGTTGTCCTTGGAATCTTGGTTGGTTGATTTTTTTTCCTTGTTGGTCTTTTCCTTCTTTTATTGTGCTTGTCGAACCTTTGTTGATCCTTTTGGATTAAACTTTTTAGTTTATGGTGGTTGGTGGTTGTCTTGACTTTATGTAGATGTTTTGTCTTTAGTGATTTGGCTGTTTCCTTGATTGATGGTTTCATTTGAGTTGTTTATCATTTGTGGTTGCTCACAGTAGTCGACTTGGTGACTTCTACTTGTTGGGTTATTGGCATGAGGGGCTCCTATCTTGGTTTTTTGTTGTTGTTTCTATTAATTGGCATTGGCATTGGTCTTTGTATTGGTTTTCCCTAGTGGTTTATTTTTTCTTATTGGTTCTTTGTCTTGCTCTATATTTAATGGTGTAAGATCTACAACTTCTTGTATGTTTGCTTGTATCGAGATATACTTTCGCTATGATGGCTTTGATGTTACAAACCTCTTCTCTCGGTTGGTAGCATTACATGGTAGATTGTAACCCTTCTTCATGAAGTTTGGATGCTCATATGTATGGTTGGCCTTGAGATGACCCCAAGCCTTCGTTCTCCTCTCTCTCCTTTTCTCTCTTTATGCTTTATTCTTTTTAGTTATGCCTTTTTCCTTTGAAGTGTTTTGTAGATTTCTTTTACAAGTTAGAACACAAGGGAATGGTTGTTCAGTCAAGCCAAACATTGTTGTTGTGGATCTTGCTTATGTTGCTTTCTCAAAGGAATCATGAACTCTTGACTCATCTTTTTTCTTGATTCGAGTTTATTTTAATCTTACTCGTGTCTTTTTTTCTCTTACGATTTTTTTAGTTGTTGAATTTGCTCTTTTATTTTCTTTTCTTTTGTTTGTTAAGATGGGGTTTAGCTCTTTCAAATTTCTTGTAGCTCTCTAGGTGAATTTTAAAGCTTTATCCCCTTTAAGGACATTGTATTTTTTTCCTTTTATGTTAATAAAATTCTAACTTTCCCTAAAAAAAACCCTAAACCCTAAAACATAAACCCTGAAACCTAAAACTCTCACTAAACCTACCCTACCATAGGCAACTCTCTTAAAAAAAGGCCTAAACCTTTGACCACTGGGCCATGAGCTAAAAGACCCTAGGCATTAGGCACTAAGCCTAAAGGCATTAAACGGCTCCTGGTGCAGGCTAAGGCTCACCTGGGCTTCAGGCACTAGATCTTGGGCCACTGGGCCCTGAAGCCACTGGGGACCCTGGGCCATGGGCCATGGGCCCTGGGCAGGCTGGAGATTAAAGGAATGGGTTAGATAAGATGGAGTGCACAGGCCCTGGGCTGAGGCCAGGGAGCCTAATGGAGATAAAATGAGAATAGGAGTGGAATAAGATGATAAGGAAAATAGGAAACAAAGGTTAAATAAAGCAAAGACAAATAAAATGAAAGGCTAAACTAAATGAAAGATAAAGATGACATAGGATGGATAGGAGATAATTAATAGGGTAAATAAAACAGGCCACAAAAATGAAGATAGATAGAAATGGCCACTAGTACTGAGGCTAAAAGGCCAGAGCCAAAAAAAAAAATAAATAGAATGATAAACCCGGCCCTGGAAGCTAAAGGAGGCTGAGCTAAAATAAATAAAGGCCTAAACTAGGAAATAAGCTAAACTGAGCTGAGCTAAACCTATGTTAAAGAAAATAAAATAAACAAAAGAATAAAACTAAGGTTAAACTAAAAGATGTAAAAAATAAACCAAAATAATGGCACAAAACGGACAAAAAATAAAGTAAAACCTAAAACTAGGCCACAATAATTAAAATAAAACCACATCTGAGTAAATAAAAAATAAAACTAAACTAAAAATAAACCTAATCATAAAGCTAAAGCTTAAAATAAGATAAGATAAAGAACTACTAAGATGGATAAACTAAACTAAATAAAAATAAAATAAATAAAATACAAATTAAAATAAAATAAAACTAAAATAAAAGATAAACTAAATTAACTAAACTCTGGGTTACTTAATTTTGTTTTGTGAACAAAACCCTAAACCACTAGGCCTAAACCCTGATCATAAAGGCCCACTGGCCCTAAGCTCTAGATTCTAGGAAGCCATAAACCACAGCCTGCAGGCCATGAGCCATTAAGGCCTTTAGGCCTGCATGGGCTGCAGGACTGGACTGGAGGCCACCAAGGATTCTTGACTGCCAGGCTAAAGGTACAGGCCAGGCCTAGGTACCTGGGCCCTAGGCGCAGAGGCCCTGGGCTCTAAAGATCATAAAATCAGGCCACTAGCCTAAGTGACCCCGGACCAGAGCTTAAGGCCCTGGGCCACACACCATTAGGCCTGAGCCACAAGGCCACTGCTGAGGCCATAGAGCCATGAGCTGCATGGAGTCATGAGCCAAGTTGACCTGAGCCACTGAGCAGCCCCTGGGCCTGGGCTCACAAGGGCTCAGACCACAAGGCCTCACGACCTGATCCCTAAACTAAGTCCTGATCCCACACTGAGGCCCAAACAAAGAAAGGCAGAAGGCTACAAGGCCTTAAGCACCACAAAAATTTGGCCACAATCCAAGCCATAAACCCTGAGCCTTAAAACTAAGTGCACAAGTGATTAAAAAAACCTAAACCACTAAAACCTAATAAGCATAAACCTAACCCCAAGGCTGGTGACCTTGGCCCGGCGGGGATCATCACTTAGTCAGTAGGCTGGAGTCCCATCTGGCGGTGGAGGCAAAGGTAGAGGCGATAGTTATTATGGTGGTGGTGGGGGATCTAGAGGTGCTGGTGGATATGGAGGTGGTCGTTGGAGTAGTTGTGGTTATGGAGGGGAGAGGAACGATGGAGGTTACAACCATGGTGGTGATAGAGGGAGAGATCGGGGATATGATGGTGGATCCAGCTACTCGAGAGAGGCGGGGTGGTTACAATAAGGCTGGGAAACTAAATCTTGTGATTCCATTCCACTACTTATGGAACTGTGTCTTCATAGTAGAGACTATCTAGTTACCTAGGGTTTTTAATTTTCTCTATGCGTGCTCATTTTTTACTTATGTTGTCACTTGTGTCTTAGAAAAGTTGGTGTGTTACTTCGTTGATGAATTCAAAAAGAAGAAATGTCAAATCTGAATTTATTCTCTGTTAAAAAAAAAACTAAAACCAAACTAAAACTTGGACAGGCTAAACTCTTGACAGCCACCTGGGTCTGATCCACAAGATACACAGCCACTGAGCCTGGGCCCACTGGGCCCTAGCCACTGGGCTTTAGGCAGATCCAGTGCTGGGCCCCTTGCCAGTCCTGTAAATGGCCTTGAGCACGAGAGCTAGACCATAGAGCTAGGATAGTTTTTGAGATAAGATAAATGCCTGGAAATAAAGATAAGATAAGATAAGGCACAAGGCTTTAAAAGAAGAATAAAATAAGATGTGAAGATGAGCTAAAATGGATAAAGGAACCTGGCCTAGATTAATGAATAAAACCTAAATATAAAGAGGCTAGACCTAAAGATAAAATAAAATTGACCTAATATAAAGGAGCTAAATGAGAAATACTGAAAGCACAAGAAATAAAATAAAAGAAAATCCATGGGCCCTAAAGAAATATAGGCCTAGATAAAGATGAATAGAAGCTTAGGCATAAGTATCATGAATAAAGACTAAAAGAAAATAAATGATAAACTAGGCTACTAAACCTAAAATAAGATCTAAAGTGAAGTGAGCCTAGGCCCTAAATTAAAATGAATGCACAAAAAATGAAAAACATATTAAAATTTAAACCCTAAACATAAAAGATAAAATAAAACCTAAACTAAATCTAAAATAAAGAGCTTAAACCTAAAAGATAAAAGAAACTAAACTCTAAGATGACTGGCAAACTAAATTTTTAAAAAAGGCTAAGATAAAAGGCCTTAACTAAAAACTAAAAATAAAGCAAATAAAATAAACTAAAATAAAAATGAGATAAACTAAATAAAATAAACTAAAATAAATAATAAATAAAATAAATAAAATCTCTACCTACTAGTTTACTTTAAAAATAAAATAAAGAAGAGTAAAATTAAATTTAAAAAAATCCTACCCTAACCATAAACTAGGCAAACCTAGCTAAAATTAAAATAAAATAAAAATAAAAATAAAATAAAATAAAATAGAATAAACCTAAAACTTAAAATAAAATAAAACCTAAAATAGAAAACCTAAAATAAGATAAATCTATATGTAAAATAAAAAAATAAAATAAACCAGGAAATAAAATAAAATAAAATAAAATTAAATAAAACTAAGTAAAACCTACTTGAAAACAAAACCTAAAAAATAAAACCTAAAACAAATATATAAAATGACATAGGCTTATAAAATGATAAAATAAAATAAATCTAAACCCTAAACTAAAATAAATAAAACTTAAACCTTAGCATTAAAATAAACTAAACCACAAACTAAATAAAATAAAATAAACTTAAAGCCTAAATAAAATACCTAAAGAATGAGCCTAAGATAAAATTTAAAAAACTTCAAATCCTAAACCTAAAATAAAATAAAACCAACATGGTAAAAAAGGCCTAGATGAAATTAAGTAAATCGATAAAACATAGAAAGGCAAACTAAACAAAATAAAACAAATAAATGAGCTAGGTAAATAAAATAAAGATGAAAGAAGCCTAAAGTAAAGAAATGATAGATAAGGTTAAATGAGCTTCTAGCTAGGATGCTGAGCCGAGCCTAAGATGGGCCAGATCATGGAGGCCCTGAGGCCTTACATGGGCCCTGAGCCCTATAACAGGCCCTAGGCGTATCCTGACCACAAAGTACAGGCCTTAAATACCAGGCCACAACGCCCCCTCTGACCTAGGCCATGAGCGCTACGACAGACCCTGGAAGCCCTGAGCCCTAAAGCCGCCTACTAAAGGCCCCTAGCCATCAGGCCACTGCGGCTAAAGGCTGCCTCAGGCCCTAGGCCCTGGGCCCTAGGCCCACACAAACCCTAGGCCCTAAATCCTGACCACTAAACTTATTTTTTTTTGCAGGCGGGTTTTTTTTTCTCTTGTTGCTGTTGGGTTGTTTGCTACATGTTTGCTACATGGTGGTTCTACATTCGATTTACCTAGGTTGGCTTGGTTTTTAGCATGGTTGCTTTTATCTTTTCTACCTTGTTACTCTGGTTGCTGTTGAATGAAATGGTTTTTGCCCTAGCTTTATTCTATTTTCTATGCTGGTTGGTTTATTGGCTCTCCTATTGAACTCAAATTAATTTTTCCTGGTTTTTAATGGTTTGATGGGTGGCCTTCCTAGTGGGAATTATTATTGGTTGTTCCCTTTTTGGGCATTCTTTTGTAGAATTTCTTGGTTGCTTTTTTGGGGGTTGCCTTCCAGTTCCTTATTATTTATTATTGGATCCTTCTTTTGCCTTGGTTTGGTATTTGATTATTCTAGGATTATTCTTTGGGTGCATTATTTGCGGCACATTTATATTATTATATTTTTTATTCGACTTAGTATTTATTGTTAGGAAGTTTGGTTTTTTTGGTCTTAATCCGGTATTCTATTATTGCCTTTCTATAGTGGTTGTTGTGCATCTTTTGGACCTCATGTTGTGTGGTGCTTTTATTGGTTTTGCTTTTCCTAAAATTTCTTTTGGGGATGCTTCTTTTTTATTGGTTACTTATGATGGGCTATTCTCACGGTGACTAATGGCTTTACTAAGCTGGTTTGGATGGAGGACTTTTAGTTGTCCTTGGAATCTTGGTTGGTTAATTGTTTACTTTTTTGTTGGCTATTTCTCTATTAATTTACCATGTGTCTAGGCTAGTTCTAGTTTTCCCTAGTATTTGGATAATGGCTATTGTTGGTGTTTTGATTTTGTTATAGCCTCTCTCTAGATTATTGTGATTAGTCTGCTGTGGTTTTTGTTTGGTGGTTTTCCTGCTAGTTGCTAGGTTGCTCTTTATTTAAGGCTGTATTCTTGGACGGAACTCACATGGACTATTGGCCATGGATGTTTTGCTTATATCAAGTTTGCTTTGGCTATGATGGCTTTGATGCTACTCACCTCTTCTCTTTGGTTGGTAGCATTACATATGATTGTAACCCTTCTTTATGAAGTTTGGATTCTCATATGTATTGTTGCCCTTTGAGATGATCCAGGCAGGCCCTATTTCTCGACTCTCCTTTTCCTCTCTTTATATTTATCTTTTTTTTAGCTATGACTTTTGCCTTTTAAGTGTTTGTAGATTTTTTTTTTAGGAACTTTCTGATGGAATGGTCATTACTTAGTCAGCAAGTGTTGTTGCTATCAATCATGCTTATCTTGCTTTCTCCAGGAATCATGAAGCTTCTAACTCATCCTTTTACTATTTTCGGGTTTGTTTTAGTCTTACTTTATGTCTTTTCTCTTATGCTACTTATATGTTGTATTTGCTCTTTGGTTTTCTTTACTCTTTATAATGTACTTAAGATAAGTTTTTTGCTCTTTAGGTTTCTTGTTGCTCTCTCAGGTAATAAATTTTAGAGCTTCATCCCTTTTAAGGACATTATATCTTTTCCATTTATGATAATAAAATTCTAACTTTTCACAAACAAATCCTAAACCATAAACCCCTAAACCTTAAAACTAAACCCTAAATCAAAACCACAAACCTGGGCCCTAAACCCCAGACCCAAAACCCTAAACTCAGGCCTAAACTAAACCTAAAGCTAAAACCACTAAACCATAAAAGAAGCTGACCTTAAATAAAGGCTTAAAATCTTAAATAAATAAATAAGATAATATAAAATAGATAAGACCTGAGCTGGCCCTAAAACTTGGACTTGGAATAAGATGAGCTAAGATAGAATGTGGTGGACCAAAGTAGGCTTAAGGACTAGGCGTTAATGACTAAAAAAGATGGAATAAAATAAACCTAGATAAGATAAGATAAAGACTAAATGGGGATTGGACCTGAATGGGCCCAAGACCTAGAGTAAAGCCTAGGCCCTAGCCATGGAATACAAAATGGCCATGACGGCCCAAGGCCCTGATGCCACACTAGGCTGGGCCACTGAGCCCCTGGGCCACTGAGCCATAGGCCCTGACCATGCCATGGGCCAGGCCCTGGGCCAGGCCCTAGGCCCTGGGCCCAGAGCCCAGGGCCTGGTTGAAGATGAAAGGCGGCCACAGAGGGCTTTTGAGGCCACTGGGCAGGCAGGCTGGAGGCCACGGACCCTGGGCCCTGAGGCCTGGGCCCTGGGCCCAGATAGGCCACTGGGGCCAGGGCCCAGGAGCCTGGGCCAGCCAGGCCATGGAGTCCTGGGCCATGGGCCCAGGGCTGGCCCTAAAGATAAAGATGGAAGAGGTCCTGAGCTGAGGCCTTAAGGGAGATGAATAAGATAAAGTGAGGCTAAGATGAAGGCTGATAAAGGCCTAGGCTGATGGTTAAAGGAGATGAGAGCTTAAAGAGATAAGATGCTTAAATAAAGATGAACTAGGCCTAAAATAGAAAAGCTGGATAAAGATAAGATAAAGCTAAATGAGTTATTTAAGGAGAATAAACCTAAAGATTAATAAAAGATAACACCCACCACTAAGAGGCTAAACTAATAAAACTAGGAGATTAAACAAAGATAAGATAAATTTAAAGGCCCTGAGCTAAGATGATCTAAGATGATAAATAGACCTGAGCTGAAAACAAACGAGCCTGATAGAATATAGCTAAAATGGGCTTAAGCATAAACTAAAGATAAAGGCTTAATGGAAGCATAGAAGATGACAGCCTAAAAGATAAACTAGGCATAAAATAAAATTAAGTAAGCCTGAAATAATCAAAAAAAAAATAGGCCTAAAGAAGATGTAAACTAGGCTAAAGATGAGCTGACCACAAAGATGAAGCTAGGATAAAAGGCCTGCACTAAATATAGATAGGCTAGATGATAATCTGAAGAAATAAAGATAAAGATATAAGATCTAAGATAGATAAAAGGCTTAAGGAATGAGCATAGGCCTGTGGGTTTGTAGTTAAAGGACCCTAGCCCTGGAGTCCTGAAGGCCACTGGGCCACTGGAGATCTGGAGGCCACTGAGCCCTGGGCCTGCTGACCATGGGCCCTAGGCCCCAGTGGGCCAGGCCAGGCCAGCCAAGCCCTGGGCAGCGGCATGGGCCAGCTGGCCAGGCCTTGGCAGGTTCTGGGCCACTGGGCCCAACTCAGATCCTGAGGCCATGGCAGGCCTAGGCCCTGGGCCCTCCTGCAGGCTTTGGGCCCTGGGCCCTGGGCCCTGGGCCACTGGCAGGGCGAGGTGGGCCCTGAGTCCTGGGCCCTGGAGTCACATGCCTGATGACCTGAGCCTGGGCCGGGCTCTGGATCTGTGCCCTGGGCTCAGGGCCTAGGCCCATGGCCCATGAGCAGGCCACCAGGTCTGGGCCACGGGCCCACCACCTTGGGAGGCTCTCAGGTCCTAGTCTAAAGAGCTCTGGGCTTTAGGGATGGGCTGGGCCATGGGCCATGGGCCCTGAGCCACTGAGGCTCTCAGGTGCAGATCACACCTGGGCCATGGGCCACTGATCACTGGGCCACCTGGCCCTGGGCCTAAACCACACAAACCCCCCCCCTAAACTAGCATAAAACTAAATGACAAAATATAAAACAATCTCTAAACCCCAAACCCTGAGCCTAGGCTGAAAGTGACTTCAATAAATTTAAAATAAACATAAACACTATAACTTAATGCTAAAACTATACCTATATATCAGAGTGGGTGGGAACCTTGCATGAACATCACACAGAAAGGATCTAGATATGGGTGGTGGAGGTGAAGGCGCGGAATTATCATAGTGGTGGTGGGGATCTAGAGGTCTTGCAGGTGCATATGGAGGTGGTGGCGTGGTGGTTATGGAGGCGGGAAGAGTGATAGAGGTTATAGCAGAGGTGGCAGAGGGATATGATGAGTGGATCCCACTACTAGAGTGGGCTGGGGTGGTTTTGATAGAGAACTAGAAGCGAAGAATGGCCAATCGATCCTATGTGTTATTAAAGATGATTCTAGTTATGTAGGGTTTTGATTTTCTATGCATGCTCATTTTTTCTATCTATTGCTTTTAGAAAAACTTGGTTGATGAAATCAAAAAAAGAATTATTTAATCTGAATTTGTTCTCTATTCAAAATAAAAAACCCTAAACTAGCTAAAGGCAGACCACTAGCTAAACTCCTCCCTGATCAGCCCTGAGTACAACCACCCTAGGCCCTGAGCCCAAACCATGGGCTTAGGCCATAGATTATAGCCATGAGGCCACTGGGCCCCAGGCCTGGGCCATGAGCTGAGCCATGAGATCAGGCCCTGAGTCTTGACCACAAAGAGCTGCAGGCTAAACCTGGGATTAAATAAAATAAAATAAAATAAATAAAAGGCAGGCCCTGGAAATAAAAAGATAAAATCTTAAATCTAAACTAAAGGCCCTGAGCCTAAACTGGCGCCAAAATATTAAAGTGATTTAAAGTGGGATTAAGATGGGATTAAACTAAACTAGGCCTAAAAGGAAACCTGATCTAAACCTAAAGATATAAGATACTAGAAAGAGATTAAGATAAAAAATGGACAAGATAAATAAACTAAAAGATAAAAAAGGAGTAAATAAAATAAATAAAATAGGCTAGATAAATAAGATAATGGATTAAATAAACCTAAACTACTGGTTTGCTTGTTAATAAGATAAAATAGATAAAAATGGCCCTAATAAGGCCATAAAAAAAGTACTAGGCCCTGAGCCATAGAGCCAGATCCACAAGAGGCTAGGCCAGGCAAAGCCACGAGCCACTTGGATCTCACACCTCAGTCCACTACTAAGCCAGGCCAAAAAAACCATAAGCCAGCCACTAAGAGATTTTAAAATAAAATTAAATATTTGAGAACCCTAAAATAAAATGATAAGATAAAATGGAGCTGGGCTAAGATCTAGGCCTTAACCTGAGGCTAAAATAGAAAAAGAATAATAAAATAAACTAAGATATGTGGATAAAGAGCCTAAAGCTCTAAAATCAAATGAGCTGGGCCTAAACCTAGCATAATTTAAGATAATAAATAAATGATAGATAAACTAAATAAAGCCTCAGAAATAAAAAAAAATAAAATAAAACCTAGGCACTAAAGAAAGCTAGATTAAATGATAAAATAAAACTAAGCCTAATAATAAACTAAAGCTAAAAATAAAATCTTAACCAGGCCTAAAGATGAAGCTAAACCCTGAGCCACTAAACTAAATAAATAAAATATAAAATAACAAAACTTTAAAATTAAAGCCAAAATTAATCTAAAGATAAAAACAGAGCTATAAAGATAAAATAATCTTAAATCTAAAAATAAAATAAACCATAAACCTAAAAAATAAAATAAAAAAATAAGCTAGGATAAAAAAGCATAAACACCTAAAGCTAAAATAAACCAAAAACTAAAATAAAATAAAACTAGTAAATGAAATAAAAATAAACTAAAATAATAAAATAAATAAATAATATAAATAAAATATATTAAATGGCTAAATAAGTTTATGCTTAATTTAAAAAAAACCCTAAACACAAATCTAAACCATGAACCAAACCATAAAATCCAATCCTAAACCCAAACATAGATACTAAACCTACAAGCCCCCCCAAACCCTTACCACCTAAACCTAAAGCCTAAACCCTCAAATACCTAAACTTTTAAAGCATAAACACTTTCTAGCGTACCCTATACCAACCCAAACCTAAACCCCCCAGATCCTTAGCACTTTTTTGGCTTTAGTGGGTAATGCTTTTGATCTCTTGCTTTTGGATTGGCCTGGTGGTTACTACATAGTGGTTGCTATCTTTTCATCCTTGGTTGGCTCAGTTTTATTTCATCTTGGTGGCTGCTATCTTCTCTGCCTTGTTACTTTAGTTGCTGGTGGATGAGATGGTTTCTTCCCTGACATTATTAAGTTTTCTATACTACTTGGTTTATTGGCTCTTCTCTTGAACTCAGATTACTTTTTGCTAGTTTTTCATGGTTGGATGGGTGGCCTAATGGGAACCGCTATTGGTTGTTGCCCTTATGGGCCTTCTTTTCGAGAATTTTTTGGCTACTTTTTTGGGGGTTGCCTCCCAATTTCTTGTTGTTTGTTGATGGATCCTTCTTTTGCCTTGGTTTGGTGTTTGCTTATTCTTCTAGGATTAGCCTCTATTGGGTGCATTATTTGCAGCATGTTTTATGTTGTTATTATGCTTTTTATCGAGTTAGTCTTTGTTGCTATGGAAGTTTGGTTTTTCATCTAGTCTTGGCTAGCTACTGTTGTTCCCTTTCTATGGTGGCTATGCTTCTTTTGGACCTCTGTTGTGTGGTGTTTTGTGGGTTTTCTACTTTTCCTTAGCTATTAGGGATGCTTCATTTGTTGGTTACTTATGATGGGTTATTCTCTGGTGGATTCCTTATGATTGTTTTACTTTGCTTGTTTGGTTGGAGGACTTTTAGTAGTCTTTGGAATCTTGGTTGGTTGACTTTTTTCTTTGTTAGTATTTTCCTTCTTCTTGGACAATTTGATGGAGGCTTTTGAAGGCAAAATCATAAACCCTAAACCTTAAACCCTAAAAACATAAAACCTAAAACCCTAAACCTTAAACCTTAAACCTTAAACCATAAAGCCTAAACTCTAACCCTAAACTCTAAACCCTAAGCCCTAAACATAAATGTAAAGTAACTAAATAAATGAAAAAATAAATCTAAACCCTAAGTCCTTTTAAACCTAAATTTAAACCCAAACCGTAAGAATGGGTAGAACCTTGATTACACGAACATCACCATCAACCAGGTTCAATCTAGATCTAATGGTGGAGGCCAATGTGGAAGGTGGTTATCCACTGATGGTTGTGAGGGATGCAGGAGGTCTTTGGTGGATATGGAGGTGGTGGTCGGAACAGTGGTTATTATGGAAGTGGGAGGAGTGACAGAGGTTACACCCGTGGTGGTGGCAGAGGGAGAGATCAGAGATATGATGGTGGATACCACTATTGGAGAGAGTTACAGTGGGAGGCTGGAGAGCTGAAGAGAGCAGATTCAATCTATGGAACTATGTCTTCTGATAGGGTCTAGTTATCTAGGGTTTTGATTTACTCTATGCATGCTCATTTTTGATCTATGTGTATGTCTTAGAAAGCTTAGTGTGTTACTTGGTTGAGAAATCAAAGAAAAATGTTGAATCGAATTTGTTCTCAAAAAAAAAAGCCTAAACCCTAAACCCTAAACTAAAACCCTAAACACTAAGCCCATACTAAACCCTAGACCACAAACCCTAAACCCTAACCTAACCCTAAACCCTGACCACACTAAACCTTGACCCTAAAACACTAAACTGGCTTCAAACTAAATAAAACCTAAAGATAAAATAAATAAAAAACCTAGCGAGACAAAATAAGAAAATAAAATAAAATATAAACATAGCTGAAACCTAAATAAAATAATCTTAAATATAAACTAAACTAAATCAAGATAAAGGAAAAATAAAGGCTGACCTAAAATAAAATAAAATAAAATAACCTAAATAAAATAAAACTAAACAAGATAAAATAAAATAAATCTATATAAAACTAAACATAAATGATAAAACCTAAATGAAAACCTAAACAAAAATCTAAAATGAAATCTAAATAAAACCTAAATAAGATAAAACTAAACAAATAAAAAATAGTAAACCAAAGACAAAGATAAAATAAAACTAAATATCTAAAAGAACATTAAACCTAAAAACAAAAATGATTAAAAATGAACTTAAACCCTAAACTAAACCACTGGAATAAGATCACCTAAACTAAAATAAAATAAAACCTAAAATATAACTAGAAACTAAAGCTAAAAACTAAAACTAAATAGATAAAATAAATTAAAAATAAACCTAAACCTAAACTAAAATAAAATTTAAAAAATAGATCAACTAAAGATAAAACTGAAGCACAGGCACAGAGATAAAGATAAAGGCTAAACTAAAAGAACCTAGGCCTAAAGCCTACTGGATAATCTAAGCTTAGCCCAAACTAGATAAGATGATGGAATAAGAAACTGGCTAAAAATAAGATCTAAAATGGCCTAGATGAGGCAGCCAAGACTAGCCTAAGATGAGTAAAATGAACCTAGGCTAAAATAAAACCTAGGCCACAAATAAAATAAAGAATAAATGACTAAACAGAAATATAGACCTAAACCCAAAATAAACTAAAAGAAATGAGCTAAGATAAATAATAGTAAAAGAAAATGAGCTGAAAAGATAAAATAAGATGATCTAAATGATAATGTTGCTTCTGACTTACCAGTTTGCTTGGATTTTAAGATGAAATAAGATATAAAGAAAGACCCTGGGCCCTGAGCCACGGGCCCCAGGCCCTGGGGCCTGGGCACTGAGGCAGGAGGCACTGAAGATAGGCCACTGGACCACTGGGCCCTGGGCCACTGGGTGGCCTGGGCCCCAGGGCCTGGATCACAAAGCCTGAGGCTTGGCTGAGCTAAACTAGATCCTAGGCTAAGATGGATAAATAAAAAAGATAAGATAGAAGATAAAGATGACATGAAGCTAGAGCTGACCAAGAATGATCTTAAATAAAAACTAGGCTAAGATCAGATAAGATAAAGAGAAATATAAACTAAACCTAGATAAAAGATAAAATAATACAAATAAAAGAGCTAAACTTAAAATAAAGATAAAATAAATCTATTAAAAAACTAATAAAAGCAGATAAAACCTAAATAAAACACAAAATCTAAGAGATCTAAAGATAAAACCTAAAATAAAATAAAAAAACTAAACTAAAAATAAAAATAAAATAAACCAAAATAAAATAAAATGAAAACTAAATAAAATCTGACCTAAACAATAAACCTAAAAAACTTAAATGAATATGATATAAGCATACCCTAAATTAAAACCCTAAACCTAAAATAAAAATAAAATCACCTAAACTAAAATAAATTTTAACCTAAACATAAATAAAATAAACTAAACCCAGAATAAAATACTAAATATAAATAGATAAACTAAAATAAACCTAAACAAAACTTTAAAGATGAAATTTAAAATAAAATAAAGGCTACCTAAACCTAAAATAAAAAAATAAAACTAAAACTAAAATAAAACCTAAACTAAAATAATCTAAACAATTGAACCCAGAAATTAAATAAAATAAAATAAAGCCAAAACCTAAACTAAAAATAAAGATCTAAAATGAAGCCTAAAATAAAACCTAAACTAGCCTAAAAATAAAATAAAACCAGACCTAAACCTAAAAAAAAATAAAAGGCCTAAAACCTAAATAAAATA
The DNA here is from genome assembly GCA_021442155.1 of Cymbidium sinense. Classification (NCBI taxonomy): domain Eukaryota; kingdom Viridiplantae; phylum Streptophyta; class Magnoliopsida; order Asparagales; family Orchidaceae; genus Cymbidium; species Cymbidium sinense. The sequence continues at coordinate 173,299,236 of CM038214.1, forward strand.
AAAATAAAACTAAACAAAGATAAATAAATCAAACTAAAGGCCTAAAACTAAAAACTAAGATAAATGATCTAGATAAAAAAATAAACTAAATAAAATAAAATAAAATCTTAAATAAATAAAAATATACTAAATAAACCTAAAACCTAATTAATTTTAATTTTTAAAATAAATGATAAAATAATAAAAATAACCCCTAACCTAACCTAACCCTAAACCTGACCTAGGCCTTAAAACCTAAAGAAAAATAATAACCCGCAAATAGATTAAAATAACAACCACAATAATAGCGATAAGGGATACCATGGCATACCGTCCAAATAAAGCGTTAATAGATAAAACCAGGAGAAAATAGCCACAAAGGATCAATAAACCAAAATAGTAAAAACCACAAATAAAGGGAAGAAAAGTCAGACAAAACCTAAAGCAGGTCCAACTAGCCCAAAAACTAAAGGGAAGCAACCTGCAATGAAAAATAAATGGCAAAATATAAGCACCAAATCCCAACAAAGCTAAAAGAAGCCAACCACGATAGAAAATCAAGCAAAAGGGCAAATAATACACAAAAGTATGATACAAGGCCAGTCACCCTTAGTGCCGGACAAAGAAACAAAACAACTAGGACAAACTAGCCAATGAAAAATTAAATAGCTAAAGAAAAAGAACAAAAATATAAAAGAAACTAATATATGGCAGACCAGATTTATCTAAATTAGACAAACATCTTAAATTTTTAGGAATATTATCATTGGTAAACAAAGTAAACTTTGAGAGATGCTTTTAAACTAGCTAAAAATCGATTACAAGTTCTCTTAAAATATATGTAATTTTAAAGAAAGTTTAGAGATAATAACTTTAATATTTGTAATTAACTAGAAAAGCCATTACCCTTATGGCTAGAATTGATCCGACAACAACCATCTTAGCATAAGATTCCAACCAAATAGTCTACAATTTTTCTCTAAATGAAGAGCATAAAAAATAGCCATCAATTTAGAAAAAATAAGCGATTTAATAGAGAGAGGAGTGGAAAATACCAAGATAATATTCCCATGATTGTTTCTAAAAATGCCACCACAACGACTTGTAATTTACCTTGAGCCATCGGTATTAATTTTAATACAACAATTGGGAGGCTTAATCCAATGAATAATTTTATATTTAGGAGATGAGTCACAATACAAAAAGCTGATTTAGAGGCAACAACCTTACACCATCTAAAATTAGTACCATTGAAGAATAGCCTTATGTAATGTAAAAAAAATTTTCTTCTTTAGTCCAATAATCCTCTTATGGTTCATAGGCACATCATAATGTTTAGCATCATTTCTGGAGCCAAATAAAAAATCAAATGCTGACCACCACATTTTTAATATCCTCTTTAACAGTATTAAGAAAATAGGAATCCAGAAGTTGCATTAATGTTAAATTGCCATTAAAACAACTTAAGTTAAATAAATCCTTATACCAGCCCCAAAGTTTAGAGGCAATGGCACCATTAACAAAATAAAGATTAACATTCTTAATATGGAAACAACACATGCATTTGGAAGGTATATAAAATCTTTGTCCCAAAGTAAAGTCAACAATAATATAATCCCTTAAAATTCTCCACATAAGAATAGAGTAAAAAGTAAGAGTAATATTATTCCAAATTTTAAAGAAAATAGGAGAAGTGGGGTTTTAACTTTAACATAATGCCAAGTATCTTTAAAGAAAATTCTCTATTACTAGAAATTTTAAAAGAATTTGATCCAAAAAATTGCTATCAATAGAAATATTAATGATGTTATTACTAATGAAATCAGGAATCAACTCATTTAAAAGAGAGAAATTCCATTCCCCATTATAAATAAAATGACTAACTTTGAAAGAAGAAGTACAATAGGTATAAGCAAAGAATCAATGAAAAAGTCCCCCATCTAGTTATCTTGCCAAAAGAAGGAAGACCCATTATAAATACCCCAAAAAAATGAGAGGTTCCACTTTCCATTTATTATCATAGAGCCATTTCAAACAATAGAATCACCATGTGTATAATTACCAAATCAAACAATGCTTACCTTTGAAATATTTAAATTTCATGAATTTAGCCCAAAGACTACCATTTTTCTAAAAATTTCACCAAAGTTTATAAGAAAAAACATTGGTGGAGTCCATCAAATATTTACACCCAAGGCCTTCATCATAAATGTACCACACATATTGGACCAACAAGTCTAATGAAGCCTTTTGGCTGAATTCCTAGAACAAAAAAACTTATTAAAAGTATTTCAATCTGATAAGAATAAGGGAATTAGGAACAATATTAAGCAAACCAGATAAAAGGAAGAAAATAAAGAGTACTTTTAAAACAATTAATCTACCGCAAATGATAAAAAATAAAATTCAAGGGTAGAAATTTTATTTTGAATATTATAATTACCTCATTAAAGAGATGGGATCTCTTATGACCATAATATAAAGGAGCCTAATTATTTAATAGGAATATTTTGATGAGAAAAATTAGCAATATCCATTATTTTTTTAATTCTATGAATAGGGTAGAAGTAGAAGTGATAAAACAACTTTTATGAGTACTAATCAAAAAAGCCACTTTCCTTTTCAAATTTATTTAAGAAACCCTTAAGCATTTGAACATAATGTAATGAGCCATTACAAAATATTATGAAATCATCAACAAAGATTAAATGAGAGATAGTCAAACCACTAAGATTCCTGAAATACATACTAGAATTTTGCTAAAAAAGATTAAACCAACAAGACAAATATTCAATATTCAATAATAAAAGTGATGGAGAAGAGGGTCACCTTGTGTAATACCTTGAGAGGAATTAAAGAAACCAAAGTTTTCACCATTGATAACTAATGAAAACCAAACATTTCTAATTATATTGTTAACCAAAAAAACTAAATGATTAAAAAAACGAAATAAAAATAGGATGCTATTAAGAAAATTCCAAGAAATGTTATCATAAGCTTTTATGATGTCAAGCTTAAAAGTAAACTGTCACCTCTAGTTTTAACTTTAAAATCATGAATCAATTCTTGAGCAAGCAAGAAGTTATCCAAAATAGTTCTTCCTTTCATAAAGTTTGATTAGGAGATATAATCTTAGGAAAAAAACTTACTAAGTTTATTAGTCAAAATTTTAGAAATCAATTTATTGAAAAAGTACAAAAACTAATATTATACCCATTCAGAAGTGGATTTTAATTCTTAGGAATACGAACAATGCAAGTGCTAGTAAAATATTTAGGAATAGAATTCCTGAAAAAATTCTTAGTAGCATTAACAAGATTAGCTTTAATAATAAACTAAGCTATTTAAAAGAATAAAGTAGCGTAACCATCCAGCCCTGCAACAGAATCAACATTCATACTATTATGAATATTAAAAATTTTCTCATCAGAAGGAGTAACCAAGCACTCATTATCCTCTATAGACATAATATAAGGGATGATAGAGGGATTGGATTAATACTCAAGTTGACAATTTTATTTTTAAAGATCTTTAAAATAATTAAGAGCGAAGAAAATATATCTCTCTTTTGATAAGCCAAGAACCATCAAAGTTATTAATTTTATGAATGCAACCAAGAACTCTTCTTTTCATTATAAAAGCATAAAATATTTAATGTTTCTTTCCCCTCATAAAGATGCTTAGAGGCGACTTTTTTGTCTCAATAAGTATCCTCCATACTCGAAACTTAATTAGATTATTTTAGCTTTCAAGATTTGAACAAAAGGAGAATCGATAACATGTTCTTCCAAATATTTCACCTTTGTTCATTCCGATATTATCAAAAGATTTTTTAAAATAGTTTAGCTCCACCGGATGATATTATTTTTAAGCAATCAAAACCTCATCATACCAAATGTAGAATCATCGGGAGAAAGAGGATCATACAGTTATAAGCAATAACATCAAGAAAACTTTTCTTGTAGCCACATATTTTGAAAACAAAACTTTTAATGATATTATTATTATGAACAACATCCTTAATAGAAATCAAAGGAGCATGATCCAAGAGTTCTACTAAGATGCTCCACGAAACTTAATGGGTTTAACCAATAATTATTAAATAAGGAACGATCCAACCGTTGCCACAATTATGATTATTCCAAGTAAATTGAGAACTAATGAAACCAACATCATGAAGATTACAATCCAAAATCATATTTGCAAAATCTTCCATTGAATGTAAATTCGGCAAAGAACCCCCTTTCCTTTCATTCAAAGAAAGGACCATATTGAAATCCTCACAAACAATCCAAGAATCATTAACAATAGAAGAAAAACTAGATAATTAAACCCAAGGAATTATCCTCTTTAACTTGTTACAAGCAACATAAACAAAAGAGCCAAAAGCATGATAATCACCAAATGAAATATCCATAATAATAACTTGATGAAAATCATTAAATACATACATAGTAAAATTATTCCAAAATAACCAGATCTTATTATTACTTGAAATAAAAGTTGCTAAAACCAATCATCACGGTCACATGAATTATTTTATAAGAAAGAAATAAGAGGTTCAAGAATAACCAAGAAACAACATTATAAATTTTACAAAGATTCTAATTCTATTCTATGACAAGTGTACCAATGCCCCTCACATTCAAATAAGAAAGTTAAACATTATTTTTTTATGCAAGAAGATGAAGAAGATCAGTAGATATAGAAACTTTAGGAGGATAATTTTTTACTATTTTTTCCTTTTACAAAATAGTTTGAAAATCGATCTCATTCTCCATTGATTCATCATCGAAAAATATTTATCATTAATATTAACAATAGATTTAGGAGAAAATCCCATTTGACAAGAAGACAAATTCTCTTTATCCATTAAATGAGAATTATCACTAAACAAAAGTACCATCTAGAATAATAGTTAAAGAATGGGCAAAAATAAATTTATTAAAGCACAAACACTTGGTGCACTTTATCAAAAAGCACCATACCATCATTCTTGCCCAAATTGAAAGAAGATAAAACAATATTTTCTTGTAAAAATTTTTTAGGAGAAATAACAAAACCATGTTCTATAATATTTGTAGCAACATAAATCTCTTTAGAATCTGAAACTAAAACATGAAAATCATCCACTTACAAATTTTTAGGGAATAATAACATAATAGCGACTAAAACTTGATTGCTCTCAAAATAGTTTCATAAGCATTTTAACAAACAGCTGACTACCACTTACATTAGGAACAACATTAGAAACATTAGGAACAACATTAGAAACATCAACAATATCGTTCACAACACCATTATCATTTTCATTTAAAGTAGTTTTCTTTTATCACTTTTAAATCTCAATTTTTCCCGACAACCTTAGGATCTTTAACCACTTTCTTAGAAGATGTGGATGGATCGACATTATGAGACATCATGTCCATGAGTTTTACAATGATTGTAGAATGCTCAGCTAATTATTTAATATCCAAATCAGAGCACATAATAGCAAGAACACCTTTGAAAGTCATATGAACCAGGTTTAAAGAAATATCCGAAGAAGTTGAGGAATCTTTACCAGATAAAGCATCTTTGAAAGATTTATAGGCAAAAGGTTTACTTATACCCAAAATATAGGAAGCCCTAGCCAGAGCAGCTGTAGCATTTGGTTTTCCACAAGTATTCATAGAAACTGATGCCATGGAAAATGGTACCACTTAAGAACCGAACATGGATCGATAAAGGCCAAAGATCAAAATAAACTAGAAGAAATTTCTAAAAACTAGCTCATAAATGACAAGAAAGAGAATGAAAAGGATTCAATAATCGTTAGAGCTCGGGACAAGGAGGGGTTTATTTTTTTATTTTTTGGTTTATTTTTTTGGTTCATTTTGTTTTTTTTTATTTTGTTTTTTTTTGGGGTTTGGAGTTTAGGGTTTAGGGTTGTAAGTTGTAGGTTTTTAGTGTTTAGTTGGAGCAACAAAATTTGGCAGATTAATGGCAGGTATTAGAACTTTGTTGGTTATTGGTTCTGGGTTAGCTCAAGCTAAGGTAAGTTTGGTTGTGATAATTTAGGATGTTTTCTTCATTTTATTTTTTTGGTAGCATTATTTTCTTTCATCTTTTGGGTTTGGATACTACAAATTTTGTTGCTCCTTTAGTTGGTGGTAGCTTGAGCCTTATCAGGTGGCTTTTATTACTTTTCTCTCTCTCTGTTCTTACCTTTCTTTTCATCTTTTCTTTTAGCTTATCTGCCAGTTTCTTGCAAGTTTTTTTTGAGGCTTGCCTTGGTTTGTGATCTGCTCATAGGGTTTTAGTGCTATTGCTAAGTTTTATTTATTTTCTTTTTGCTTTTCTTTTTCTCTTGTATTAGGGGATTTATCTCTTTAGGCTTTATTGTAGCTCTTTGAGTATTAGTTTTTGGAGATTTATCCCCTTTTAAGGACTTTATAATCCTTTTCTTGAGAAAATTTTTCCCATTTCAAAAAAAACCATAAACCCAGACCCTAAACCCTAAAACTTGAAACTAAAAAAACTAAATAAAAACTAAACACAAATAACATTAAAAAAAATAAATAAATTAAAATCCTAAACCTAAACTTAAAAAAATAAAATAAAATAATAAAAAACTAAACTAAAATAAAATAATTGAAAACCTAAATTAAACTAAAATTAAAATAAATGTAAAATAAATAATCTAAAATAAAAAACATAAATTAAAATAAAATAAAATAAACCTAAAATGAAATAAAATAAAACTAATAAAACCTAAACCTCAAAAATAAACCTAAAATAGTTAAAATAAAACCTAAACTACAAAAAAAGAAACACTAAAATAAAATAAAAAAAATAAACAAAATAAAATCAACTGTATTAAACTAAACTAAAAGCTAAATATAAAAAATAAATCTAAACTAAAAACTAAACTAAAATAAAATAAAATCTAAAGATAAACTAAAATAAACCTATAAAGAAAATAGACCTAAAATATATGAAAGGTTTTGTAAAGGAAATAAGACCTGCGCAAAGATAAAGATAAGATAGATAAAGTTCACTAAAAATGAGCTAATAAAAAAATAAACTAAAATGAAAAAGAAAGAATGGATAAATTAAGAATGATAAAGTGGGAAATAAAGATAAAATGCCTAAATGAAATAAATAAAATAAAATAAATAAAAGATATTAAATGATCTAAACTACTTGTTTTTGTTTTTTTTTTAAAAACCATAAACCCAAGATCCTAAACCCTGACCCTACTAGCCTGCAACCCTGGGCCACCTAAACCATGAGCCCTAAAGATACTGAAGCCACTAAACCGCCCAGGCACGAAAGCATAAACTATAAACCACTAGTATCCCAATCTAGGCCACTAATCTGCCACTGATCACTAAACCCCAAAACCTAAAAACCTAAACTAACTAAATAAATTAAAAATAAACTTAAGCCCTAAATCATAAAAAGCCCTAAACCCTCAGAATGGGTAGAACCTTGATAGAAGGAACTTCACCATCAAGCCCAGGCTCAGATGCGGAGGTGGAGAAGAGGCGGCAATTATCTGGTGGTGGGGGATGCGGAGGTGTTAGGTGGATATGGTGATGGTTGGGCATTAGTGGTTATGGAAGGTGCAGGAGGTTCTGAGTGGTGGTGGTGGAGAGAGAGATCAGGATATGATGATGGATCTACTACTCGAGGTGGATTAATGAGGAAGAGCGATTCGATCGGATCACTTTGGCTACTTATCTTTATGATAGAAAGTTCTAGTTATCTAGATTTTTGATTTGCTCATGCAGCTCATTTTTATCTATGTCATCACTTGTGTCTTAGAAAGCGTCTTTGTGTTACTTGAAATATTTAATTTGAATTTGTTCTCTGATTAAAAAACCAAAAAACCCTAAACTAAAACTTGAACCCCAAACCCTAAACTAAAATAGCCTAGACCCTAAACCACAAACCTAAATCTAAACCACTAAACCCTAAACAAACCACTAAACCACACACCTAAACTAAACTAATAATACAAAATAAATATAAAAAGACCTAAAGAAAGTTAAAAATAAATTAAAATTTACTAACTACCTAACTAAATGAAAAATTAAAATAAAAAGATAAAACTAAAATAAAATAATAAATAAAAACCTAAACTAAACTAAAAGAAAAAAACCAAAGATATAAAATTAAACATAAAATAAATAAAACCTAAAATAAGATAAAATAAAATAAAAAACAAACCTAAAAAAAATAAATTTGGAAAAAAAACCTAAACTAAAGAATCTAGGTAAATATAGTAAATAGGCAGAATAAAAGCTAAATAAATTAAATAAATAAAATCTAAACTGGGCTAAACTAAATAAATAAATAACCCTAAACCTAAAATAATAAAACTAAAAACCTATAAAAATAAAACCTAGGCGGAGAATAAATTAAAACCTAGAACTTGGACTTATAAATAAAGATAAAACCTGGACTTTAAAATAAATAAGGGTTAAATAGGCAAACTGACCTGGGCACAAAATAGGCAATAAATGATGGAATAAATAATCTGGTAAACAAATAAAGGCTAAAGATAAGACTAAAATAAATAAAGATAAACTAAATGGGTTAGAGTTTTGGTTTAAAAGCCCTGACAGCAACCCTTAAGCCAGAGGCCCTAGGCCACTGAGCCTGCAGCCTGCAGGCCACTAGGCCCTAGGCCCTAGGCCCAAAGACCACAAAGACACTGGCCATAGGCCCTGACAAACTTTACAGGCCCTAGGCCCTCGGCCTGGGCCAGGCCACTGAGCTCTGACTCTAAAGAGATCTTAGGGCCATGGGTTCTGAACCACTGCCAAGACCATGAGCCCACCAATACTAGGCTCTAGGCCATAGTGCCTTGGCCAGCCTAGGCCCAAGACCCCTAGGCCCTCACCACCTGAGCCCTCAGGCCCTGAGCCACAAGCTAAACACTAAAGGCCTGAGACTGCTGCAGCCTAGGCTCAAGGCATGGGCCCTCCTGTCCTACACTACCACTGGGCTCACAGCCCTGAAACCAAACATTAAACTTATTTTCACTTTGGCTGGGTTGGGTTATGTTTTTGACCCTCTTCTGGGTTGGAGTGGTTGCTTAGGTGGTTCTTATCTTTCAACTTGGGTTGGCTTGGTTTTAGGCGGTTCTCTTTGTCTTCTCTGCTTATTACTCACACGGTGGATGAGATGGTTTATACTCTAAATTTATTCTATTTTTTACATTGGTTGGTTTGTTGGATCTCCTCTTGAACTCAAATTACTTTTTGTTAGTTTTTCATGGTTGAATGGGTGGCCTTCCTAGTGGGAACTACTGTTGGTTGTTGCCTTTGTGGGCCTTCTTTTGGAGAGTTTTCTTTTGGGGTTGCCTCTTGTTTGTTATTTTCTTGGATCCTTCTTTTGCTTTGGTTTTGTGTTTGGTTATTCTCCTGGGATTAGCTTCTACTGGGTGCGTTATTTATAGCAGGTTTTATGTTGTTACTATGCTTCTTGTCGGATTAGTCTTTATTGTAAGGAAGTTTGGTTTTTTGGATGGACCTAGCCAGCTGCTACTATTAACATTCTATGGTGGTTGTGCTTCTTTTGGACCTCTATGTGGTACTATTTTTTCTTGGTATTTGGGGATGCTTCCTTTGTTGGTTACTTATGATGGGCTATTCTCTAGTGGTTTACCTTTGGCTATTTTACATGTTGGTATTTTGGAGGACTTTTAGTTCAAATCTTGGTTGGTTTATTTTCTCTTGTTGGTCTTTTCCTTCTTCTTGGATAATTTGTTGGAGCCTTTTACTATCTTTGGTGAACCTTTATTGATCCTTTTGGATTGGAATTTTTGGTTTCTAGTGGTTGGTGTACGCCTTGCTCTCATTTTTTTGTGGTTGTTTTATCTTTTGGTGATTTGCACTATTCTGACTTATGCTTCATGGATGGCTTCATTATGATGACATGTTTAGTCATTTATGGTCTCTCACCTTGGTTTGGCTTGGTGACTACTACTTGCTAGGACTTTTTCTTGAGGGCTCCTATCTTGGTTTAGTTAATTGTTTCTCTGTTAATTAGCATGGGTTTGGTGCTTGCTGATGGCTAGTTCTAGTTTTCCCTGGTTTGGAGCTTGGATGGATATTTGGATAATGGTCATTGTTTGTGTTACGACTTTGTTCTAGCCTCTCTCTAAGTTTTATGATTAATCTATTATAGTTATTTTGTGGTTTGGCTACTAAGTTAGTTGTTGGCTGTTGTTCTTTTATTTAATGGTGCAAGATGCACGGAACTCTGAATTTGGGCTTGGATGTTTGCTTGTATGTCGGGTATTTGGCTATGATGGCTTTGATGTTACTCACCTCTTCTCTCTCTTCTACTCTAGTTGGTAACCCTTCTTTATGATGTTTGGATGCTCATATGTATTTTTTCCCCTTGAGATGATCCAAATTGAGCGAGCCTTCTCTTTCTCAACTCTCTCCATTTCCACTCACCTTATCCTTTTTTTAGCTATGACTTTTGCCTTTGTAGTGTTTTTTGGATTTCTTTCTACGGGTAATTGGAACTTTATAGAGGAATGGTCATTGCACTCAGAAGTGTTATTGTTGGATATTTACTTATCTTGCTTTGTCAAAGGAATCATGAACTACTATTGACTCATCCTTTTACTATTTTTAGGATTTATTTTAGTCTTACTCTGTGTCTTTTTCTCTTATACTTTTTAATTGTTATATTTTGTCTTTTGTTTCCTTTTATTTTTCTAATGTACTTAGATGTGGGGTTTAGCTCTTTAGGTTTCTTATAGCTTTGAGAGCAATAGAATTTTAGAGCTTTACCCCTTTTAAAAACATTGTATCTTTTCCTTTTATGGTAATAGAATTCTATGTTTCCCAAAAAAAATGCTAAACCCTAAACCCAAAACCCTAAACCTAAACCCTAAACCTTCACCTAAACCCTAAACCTAAAGCCCTAAAGCAAGCCCTAAACCCCTAAAGCCCTAAACCTAAACCCTAAACCTTAAAGCCCCTGAGGCACAAGCCACAGAAGCCACAACCTAAACCCTAAACCCCTACAGCACCATGAACCCTGACCCTGGTAAGACCACTACCTAAACCCTAAACCCCAAACCCTAAACCCTAAACTTAGTAACTAAATAAACTAAAATTTAACCCCCAAAGCTAAAACTATAAACCTATATACACTTAAACCAGAATAGGCTGAGAACACTTGACGTGAGGAACATCACCAGCCAGGAGCTCGGTGTAGATCTCTTGGAGGTGATGAGAATGCGGCATCTTATTGCGGTGGTAGGGGGTTGTTGTTGGTGGATATGGAGGAATTGTGGTCCATTGGTGAGTATGTGGTTGGAAGGAGAAAGCAGAAGGTTCTGAGTCTGGTGGATGGCGAGAGGAGAGAATCAGGGGATATGATGGTGGATCACTACTTGAGAGCGTGGGGTAGGCTGGAGCTAAGCGAAGGATGGCCAAATCCGTCCTTATGGAATTGTATCTTTATAGCAGCATAGATGGGTTATCTAGGATTTTTGATTTTCTCTATCGCGTGCTCATTTCTATCTATGTCATCGCCATTTATGCAGAAAACTTGTGGTGTTTATTTTTGGTGTATGGACACCACCCGGATCTTAGGTACTTATTGAAATGATTGGGTACAACATTAAGAAAAGATGCACTATCTCAAAAGATAGAAATCATCACCCTATGATGGACCTAATCACTAATAAAGACTCTTAAGGCATGATGGGTCTTGAATATAGATCTTTCCCCAACTTTGCATGGAAAAGTAAAGTAGGGTTTATATTAAGCTGAGTTCATTAAGTTTCCTACAGAGGCAAGCCTCCATAGCTAATTACTTTCTAAGGGATGTGAATCTCTTAAGAATACTCTCAATTAAATTAGCAATTAAAGTCTTCAAAGATTTTAAGGCTAGACTATCAAAAGATTAGTTGTATTAGAAAATCAAGTGGAAAAACTCAAGGAGAAGGCTAATTAACAAAGCCAAAGGAAACGAGTAGGGAATGCTCTTGATACTAAAAAATGTAGTGAGCATTTTAACCTATCCTATAATTGGGCTTTGTAATTTTGAAATTGAAGACAAGATCAATTTTGCTAAAGTTGACATTTGATTAGAAAGTTAGACTTGTAATCCGATAACACAAGATTATGGAGATGCCTAAGAATTGAGTATTTGTGCTTATAGCTCGAAATAAATAGCCACTTGAAACTTAAATATAGGGTGCTTTAGCATAAGCCAAAGTGCAACCTAAATCTAAGCAAAAATGGCCATATGGTTTAACTCCATAAGAGAGGATAAATCGCCCGACTGCTTGGACTTACAATCACCTAGAATGGCAGCTAGCTAACACTTCCTACACTCTAAATCAAAGAAGTCAGTCATATGATTTACAAGACTAGTTTGGCAATTATTTAATTAGAGAGAAACTAAAGTCCTTAAACCCACTCCCTAGAAAACTAGAGCATGAGTGGCATGAGCATATAACTTAGTCTAGTGCAAAATCTTTTCAAATTTTATTTATTTTAACTCATCATTTAAACAAATTATTTGGGTTTTTAATGCCTACATGCATGATGAAATAAGGTTGTTGGCTAAATCAACAAGAAGGGGGTGTTTTCCAACATAAAGGATGCCCTCATGTATTCCCATCATGTAAGGATGGAAATCCCATATTATCAAAGTGAAAATATGATATGCATGTTGTTGGAATTCAACATTTAGCTAAGGGTTGCTAAATCTTTTAATTATCTTGATTTATGGCTTAGGATTTATGTGAGGTTATTAATTATTTAAAATTTTAGTTATGAGTTATAGTTGGGTAGAAAGGTTAATTTGTTGTCTAAGAAACTAATCACATTCAAGGACACACATTCGAACATCAAACATATAAAGAAATTAAGAAAAGCATGCCATCCTAATTGTGCACTTTAAACACAACATCAAATAATTTTTATCTCTAATGTGAAAGAATAACAAGCCGCGGTCGGGAGCCACCGTACAGCCTGAAAAATAAAAATGGGTAGTAGAGCTCTACCCTTATACAACTAGTACATAAAAGAATAATTTTCAATTTATAAATGATAAATGCTATGGGGGGTCATCAAATCTTTATGTCTTTATGTATCTTCCTCCTTCTTTGATTTGGTTTGCTCCACTTCAAAGGCATCACATGGCCTCCTAGAACAAAGCCTTCTAGCCAATGCTCATCCTTATCCCCCATAGCACTAATCCTAATTCCTACTACAAAATTACATTAAAATAGGAAAAGTAAATCTAAGTACACATGTAAGTGTTAGCTAAACACACATACAACCCAAGCGTTATATTTATAATTTGGACTTAGCACCACGCATACAAAAAGCCACTGCCTAACTTGGATTATGCTTAGGGGCTTAAGAAACTTGTAAAGAGAGCATTTAATATATCACAAAACTAAACATACATCACACCATGCACCATGCCTTACATAAGGCTAGAAGTGGTGACTTAATCTAATGCGTGTGTATTAAGGCTTGTTGTGTTATGTCCTAACTAGGCTTTAGTGTTAAGATTTTCTAAGTGCAAAGATTCAACTTAAAGGGTGGTTTCACTTTAAGTGCTTTAATTGATTTGCAAGATTTAATTTTGTTTTCTTTTGTTTCATATGACCTACACTTAGCAACTAAGTGTTGTAAAGAGAAGAAAAGAGGTTTCCCTCTTTCATCCTACCATAAACCACTTTGTAAAGCATGTTAATTTGATTTAGTTCTCTTTAGCGATGGCATATTACACATTTTATATTAATCCTAAGTTTAGGTTTTCTTTAAATAATTTTACTCAATTTGAAAGGCTCCTTATGATTAACTAATTGAAATACTATCACATGATACATGCTAAATCATTCCTTTCCATCACATGTAACATGCATATGATTAAGTCCTAAGTATACCTACACATACTATTTATTTTAGCACACTTGAATGATAGATGTGAGTATGTACATTTGAAGCTTTATATTTCCCCTCTGATTGAATTATTTTATTATATTAATTTAAGGTTCTATCTAAATTCTTTTGAAATTTAACAGGTATGTGTAATTATTAACCAGGGAAGCAAGTAAATCAAATGACTTCCTTGGGCTAGCTAAAGCCTCATATTTCTGAGATGTCTAGACTATATACCTCTACATTCAAACCATATGTAAATTTATATGCATGAACATAAGAAAGAGGGCTCAAATCACATGATCAATTAATTCAATCACTTGAACAATTACAAATGCATGTATTTTTAATAAAAATGAAGGATTACCATTCTCTAATTAAATACACACATGCATGTATATAAGACATAAACAAGTATGTGCCTTTGTTAAACTAGGGAAGTGAGGTAATCAAATGACCTCCTTAGCACTAACTAAAGCCTTGTATTCTTGGGATGTCCATCCTATATACCCTTTAACTTTCTCACTTACATAAATTAATACATGAATAAAAGGAAAAGAGCTTCACTTCGTACAATTAAGCTATAATCACATGCATCTCTTATGTATTTATAACTAGCATTCATAGCATACGTAACCATTCATTTATAAGATTTGGAAATTACGATTGGATTTAATAGTGATAATAGCCATATTATAAATTAAATCAACACATGCAAGCTTGACATATAGGAAAACCATTTGATTTAATTAATTTTGAATAGAAGAATGTATGATTTCAAATGAGATACAACATTTAACATTATTTGGAAAAAATGAATAAGCATAAACATGTGATTTCATTCAATTAAATTAATTCCTCGGACAATCAAATGAAATAAAAGCTTTTAAAGAAAACCAATGCATTTTAATTATCACTTTCAATTTCATATTTGATTTGGTTTGAAGAAATGAGGAAAGTTTATTGATCCTAACCCATTTATATATTTTGATTTAATTTGGTTTAAGGAAAAGTAATTAAGTTGATTTTATGGGTTAATTAGGTTGTACTATGCATTAAATCCATTAATTAGCTCTTACCTATGTTGCCTTAAGTTAATTAACCTAGTAATTATGATCCAACATGATATGTACATACATTGAAAATTAAATAAGTAATGAACCTAAGAAATGAAATAGGCCTAATGCAATTGGCTCACAGTGATTAATTAAGTTAACTTAATTAAGTACTTCATAGTTTTCCACACATGTGGGTTAACCTTAATTTCCTTAAATTCCTTTAGGATATTGAACACCTAAAGATTTACCAATGAATTGATTAATTAATATTCCATGTGATTATAGTTTCAAATTTATTAATTAAGCAATTTAATTAATGAATTAAACCATCAATTAATCACAAATTAATTAATTCCATTCAAGTGAAATAGATTTAAGGAAAAGATTGGGAAAGTGGTCCCAATCTCATTCCCCATGCCCATTCACTATTTCACAATAATTAACAAGCTTAATTAATGATTTTTTTACTATTTAGAATATTAATTAGTTACTTAATTAATTAAGAAAGTAATTAAGGTTAAGATAACCAATTTCCCTAATTAACCATGCAATAAATCCCAAGAAAATTATGGGAGGTAGAGGTCATCCCATTAATCAACCTCAAATAGTTTGGGAATAATTACTTTGGTAATTAGAGAATAATGAAGCTAATTAAGTTTTTAATTAAAATCAAATTAAGTCTTAAGTATTGTTCAAAATTAATTGGGATAAATTTTAATTGAATCTCCTTTGAAATAATTTCAAAACAAATATTTACTTGCATTTTTATGATTTTTCTGATTTGATTTGTTATAATTTTTCAAAGTTTCAATTGATTTAAATGATTTTCCATGATTTTTATAAAGTCCATTATTTTATTTCAACTATTTGAAGTCAGAATGCAATATATCCCAATCTAGAAATCCTTTTAACTTGAAATTTTTTAGTAAGTAGACTTTATGCTCAATTTTAATCACTAAAAATTTCAAATCAATCTCATGTGTCTTTTTGATTGAATTAATGAAATTTAATTTTCCCTAAAAGTTAAATTAAGCTCAAAATATTTAGTAACATTTTTGGCTTTTGGCTTCATTGGATTCCTCTTGGAAAGACAAATCCAACAAACCTTTATTTGCAAATTTTAGTTAAGTATTTTATTTTAAATGAATTTTTAAGTTTGTGTTTTAAGTAATTTAAAAGTAGAAAATCCCAATTTCTTACTTAACCGTCGGCCCTGTCGATTGGACCACTTGGTGCCACATGGCACCACATGGTGCTAGCGTGGTCGCCTCAACGAAGAGAATGCAGGATCCCAAATCGAAGCGGTCCAAATTGATACCCATGATCAGTGATGAGAGCCACATAATTCAGATCAAAGCCATGTGATGCATGATTGAGCCTCTCCCAGCGGAAGATCGGACGCCTGGGTCAAAAGAAGAGGTAAACGAAACTCTATTTTGGGCACGATTTTTGTGATTCTTGTGAAAACTTTGAATGGAAAACTTCATTTTAAGCATAATTTTCCAACAATCTTTGCTAAAATCACTCAAATGCTTGGGATAATGTAAAATAAAAAATGCAAGGGTAATCTAAAGAAATTCCTAAAATCGACCAAAAACTATCACAAATAAAAGAACCTAATGTCGACTATGATTTTTGAAAATTATCTGACTAGGGATGGTTTTCAATGATAGTGAAGATTCGAGTGTGCTCTTGAGTGTAAGAAGATGCTTTGGAATGGGTTCAGGATCTTGCTTCACTTCGAAATAATGTATCCACCAATGGCCGCCACTTCCTCACCAAAATCCACTTGATTTTGATGCCTTTTGCTCAAAAACTAAGTGGGAATCATTGCTAGTTGGTTTGGGAGCTCTAGGAGAGTGAAATGAGTGTGTGAGGAAGAGTTTTTCCTTTTTATTTTTTCTCCTTGCAATGGCCGAAAATCACCTCATTCATGGTGATTTTTGGCTCCAAGTGGGTCCTTGGCTTGGGGTGGTTGGGATTCTCCTTGGCTTAATTTGGTTGCCCAAGGCATGGGACATGGTTGCTATAAAGGATAAGTGGGTGTCAGCAAAGAGTGGTCCTTCATGCCAAGTGTTCTAATGGGGGAGGGAGCTGATTTCACCTCCATAAGTCATGGCTGACCCAACCACCTCTTTGGTGTTGGACATTGTCCTTGGAGCCTAGGTGGACCAATGGATGAGTGCAAGTAGCCAAGGAAGAGCAAAGACCATTTACATGGGTGTTTTATCTTATGTGATACCCTTAGCCCATGGGTAGAGTGGTCATTTGATATTGAATTTGAGTTGGATAGATTTGAAATGAGTCAAAGTGAGTTGGACCAAATTTCATGTCATTTGAGTTCATTTGATTAGGTTTGGCTCAATTTGACTTGGGTTAAATTGGGTCGAAACGGGTTAGGTTATTGCTCAAAATGGGTTAAACCAAGGGTTAGGTCAAGTTCATATGACTATTGAGGATTGTATGCTTTGGTTTAATTTAATTTGGGTTTAGTCTAATTTGACCCTTTGTCAATTTGGGTCAACTTGGGTCAAGAGGACCAATTGGGTTTGACTCAATTGAAGGTCAAGTCATGTTTAAATGTTGATTTTGGTTAATTTGAATCATTGGTTTCAAAGGATTTGGCTTAGGTTAATTAGCTAGTTTGGGTTCATATAGGCTAAAGGGTTGACTTGGTCAATGGGCTATGTTGACTTGGTTTGACCTAATTTATATTAATTGATCATCCTAGGGTGATCAACAATCATGACATGAACTTTGGATTAGCTTAATTCACTTTGATTTGGATTGAATTGGATTTTGGTTCATGTAGGTCAAATTGGCCACTTTGGGTCAAGCGAAGCAATTGGATTTAGTTGGGTTTATTTTGGATTGAGTTTGATTTAGTTGAGTTTATATATAGATTTGAGATTGATATATAAATCCAATTGCAATTGGTTTGGATTCAAATTAATATTCGTTCATTTGAATATTTCAAGTCAAATGGGTTATGTTGGGTTTGACTTGGGTTGATTTTGATTTGACTGGTTGATTATAGGTTTCATTTATATTTGATAGATGATTGAAGGAATGATTGATTCAAGAAAATCCATTGATTTTGGCTTGATTTAGATGGGTTTTGGCCATGTTCAAGAAATGGCTTAAAGGGTTTAAATTGGGTTTCAATTTGATTTTGAATTTGGTTTTGGCTATTTGAATTTATATTTCATTTATATTTGAGAAGATAATTGAAGGTAATTGATTTATAAGAAAATTAATTGAGTTTGGATTGAATTTGATGAAATTTAAGTTCATGAAGGTTGATTAAAGGGCTTGGGAAAGATTTCAAGTTTAATCTTAGGTTTCAATCATTTGGAATTGAGTTTGGACTTGGATTTGGATTTAAAATTGAGTTTGAGGTTTGGTTGGAAATTTGGATTTGAATTGAATTTAAGATGGTGTACATGGATTGGGTTTAGGCTATTGGGTAGGTGATTTTCCTAAGTCCCTAAGGCATGGCCTAATCATGATTAACCTTCTAAGTCTCTAGGCTTGGGTTAAGTATTCACTCTCTAGAAGCAATTTATGATTAAGAAGACCTTAATGCCTAGAAAGTTCATAGGTATAATAAGAGGAGGTTGGGAACTCACTCCAAAACTGAGGTCAACAAAAGGAACCACTAATAGGTGTGGTGTAACTGACAAGGCACACCGCATATATTGGCATTGATCAAGATGATCGATAATGTCTAGAAGACTACAAACACTATTGAAAATGATCTATACCTAAACCTGAAAGGTTGATAGAATCAGGATTTTAGTGCAAAGTAGCTCTATTTATGCTAAGGGCATAAGAGAAGGAGATGGATTGAGTATGTGAACCTTCCACTAGGTAAGTAGGTTTAAGCTATCCACTTGGGATTTGAGTTTTATTATGAATATGATTTGTTTGGGTGTGTATCCACTAGGAATAAGAGTCTATAATCTACTAGGGATTGGGAATGTGAACCTTCCACTAGGGAAGCAGGTTCGAGCTATCTGCTGGGGATAAGAGTTTGATGGTATTTCTTATGGCTCCATTGGGGAGATTAATTTGATTTGTGCCTCGCTGAAAAGAAATTTGGTTTGTTCGATATGTTTTAATTTTACTCCACTGGGAAGGTTGGTTTCTAATTTAGTTTGTTATGGACCCTGTCGGTGTGTGATGGACCCACTTAGAAGGGGCTAAGTCGGCCTTAACCTATCTCAGATTTACAAATCCAAAAGGATAGTCTACCAGCAACAATGTAGGACTATTTGGCCAAAGGGTTGCCTATTAGAGTGCAATGGTTGTACTTAGGGAGAAAGCATAATGGACTTACATCTTCTAAAGCAAGGATCAACTACTAGGGTGATTTATTGGATCCACAACAAATCAAATCGGGGCTAATCTTGAGTGAATCTGCTTGGGACTTATGTCAACTCAAAAGTAGTCAAAATTAATTCCATTAATTTCATTGATTTTTTTTAATTTGATTTGGTTCATTTTCATTTGTTTTACTTTCATTTGATGGATCCTTCGATGTGTAATGGACCACATTGAAAAGGGGCTATGTCATCCTTGGCCTATCTCAGATTTCGATCAAAGGGTTGACTATCCAACCTAAGGGGTGCCTTTTAGTGTGCAACATCTATGCTGGGCAAAGCATGGCAGACTTACATCTCCAAAGCAAGTAACAACCATTGGGGTGCCCCGTTGGATGTGCACCAAATCAAACCCGACTTAGGGCTACCCATTGGTGTGCAACAGTCATGTTGGAAAGAATGAGTAGTAGACTTACATCTTCCAAAGCTAGGACTATCACTAGGGTAACTTGTTGGTGGCGAGCAGTTGAACCCGACTAAGGGCATTGAGAGAGTGTCATGGGGACTTATCTTAACTCATGAGTAGTAGGCGTATAGGGAGTTTTACACCTTGCTCTAAAGATAGGATGCACTTGGGAAAGGTGCCGCTTGGGCATTAATTCCAAATCCATAAGAAAATATATATATATTATTTGTTTATTGTGGACCCTATTAGTGAGGGACCACAATGAAAGGGCTATGTCGGCATGGACCTATCTGATTCTTGGACCAAAAGAGAATCTATGCATCCATAGATAGAATCTCCAACCACGAGGGGGTTACTTGGGAAAGGGGGTGTCCAATCCAGTAGTAACTCAGGTAGTGTTTAAATGAGATTGCAAAGGATATGATCCAAACAAAGTGCCCACATGGGAGGTTCCACTAGTTGCATTATCCTAAACCTTGTAAATAAGAAATCCTATAGGTGTATGGTGGCCAACTTAAGGACAAAGCATGAAACTTACATCCCCTCTAAATAGGGACCATGGGTGACACATGGCTAACAGTCAACCAACCTAGAGCATCTAATGGTGAGGCATGTAGGGGCTTTATCCCACTAAAGTAGCGATCAAAGATGTGTATGTGTGTTTTCAGATATACTCACAAGTCAGTTCATGATGGCTAGTTTAAGAAGAAGGCATGGATTTAAATCCTTTTAAGTGAGAGCTAACATGAGGGGACTTCTATGTGAAGGCTTACCATCTAACAAA
The DNA here is from genome assembly GCA_021442155.1 of Cymbidium sinense. Lineage (NCBI taxonomy): Eukaryota > Viridiplantae > Streptophyta > Magnoliopsida > Asparagales > Orchidaceae > Cymbidium > Cymbidium sinense. Next base: position 173,319,761 of record CM038214.1, read on the forward strand.
GCACTCATGGTGGGCATGGTCAATTAGAAAGAAAACATAGCGGACTTACATCCTCAAATAGACTGGTGTGCAAGTAGGGTAACATTACTGGCCTAGAAGCTAATGAGTGAGTCAAGGGGCATTATCCCACATCAAAGTAACTGAGATAAAATATGTATTTATTCATGTTTATGTGTAGTTTGTGTTTGTGGGTTGATGAAGGAGAGGATGGTGCTTGATTCATTACACCTAACCATAAGTGGATGAAATGGTGCCATAGCAATTAATTTCCAAGAAAAGATGTCATGGGTTCTCTTACACTTAAAGTACTAGGATGCCTCTTGGGTTTTCTTACACTTATACTAATAAGAAAAGAATTATGTAGTTTGTGTTTTAGTTGATGAAGGATAGGATGCCACTTGGGTTCTACACCTATCTAAACACATCATGAAAATTCATAAATAAACAAAATGCTTCTAATGAAGAAAGATTTGATGAATGTAAAGATAGTATTTTTTTATTGATAATTATTTTCAAACATTTTAAAGGTAATATTTTTTTAAATAGATCTCATTGATTAGACCATTAGGCACTAAATTATAGTGGTTTCTACTTTTATCCCTTGAAAACAAAGGTAGGCCTTTCAATGATGAAAGTAGAATCATGATTCAAAAGTTTTGAGATAACTTTAAAAGTTTAAACCATCTATATTCAATGTTGAAGTCTCTCTTCTAAAATAGAATCTTGGAGGATGCATCTAATATCACTTTAATCTCTTTATTAATCCATTATCCATGATGCTTTACAAAAGCCTTAGAAACTTAAACTCATCTAAATGTATACTTTAGAAGATTTAACTTCAATTTGTGTGTCATAACCATATTGAAAATCTAATAATAAAGATGGTCTTTCTTTTTCTTTAACCCTTGACTAGAGAAAGGCATGGCCTTATAGTGGTAAATTCTAATGGAAATTATAAGTGTGAATTACCTCTCATCCTCTAGCATCATTTGACCCATCCTTAAATAGACATGTAAAGAGGCTATGTTTTCATCAAATTTGAAATATGTAATGTGGATTCATCTTCAAGAAATGCTTAACTGAAATCTTTATAATCAGTGTATGTGTAGATTTAAATGTCCTTCCTTTTGACTGGGCATAATGTTGGGTAATCATGATAGCATCTTTCTTCTTCAATAAGGTTGAATTCAAATTTTGATCTTCTTCTCTTGCAAATGTTTGCATAAAAAGTTTGCAAAGTAGGAATAGCAATAGGTTCAATTTTGATTTTGTAGGCTACTACCTTTAGAGATGTATTGGTCACTTCATTATGGTCTTAGGTAAAGCAGTCCTTAAACTACAAAAGTAACCTAACCAAGTCATTGGCATTTTCTTTCTGACTTATCATATATGGATTTTGGTAGGGTGGGTGGACTACCTTTATGTTCTGAGGTTAATCTCTTAAAACTCTGGTTGATGATCTAATTTTCTTCTCAACTTAGGGAGTGTATCATGTACTTGAAAGTCTTCAAAATTCTTTAAGCAAAGTAGGTAGACTAGGAAAACATGATTTTATTACTTTATTTGAAGGTTTATCTACAATTGAATCCTCTTTCAAGCTTGAAGAAAGAGATGAAGTGGAAATTTGATATCTCATATATATATATATATATATATATATATATATATATATATATATATAGAGGTTAGGAACTCTTAACTTCCAATCCTTCCAATCCTATAATAATATCATGAGATAGTAAAAAATTAGTGTGCTCACATAACCACTAAGTTTCTAGTCATATCAATCATAAATTATCCTTTTAGAACTTTTTTATTTTAATGTTATCTACTGAAAGAAATGTCAAAAGTAGACTCAAAATTATTTGTATATTTTTTCTCTCCTTTTCTTTGAATTTACCCCTCGTACACATGATTTATCCTTTAGATTCTAAATCAATGGGTATTATTGGTGCTTTACTTCTTCTCTTTTCTTCTTTTTTTTCTTCTTCACTTTTTTTCTTTCATTTTTTGTTTTCTTTATTTTTTCTTTTTGTTTCATTTTTTTCTTTCTCTCCTTTTTTTGAGTCTTTGTTTATATTGGGTTCTAGAGGGCTTGTCTTTCCTTTCCATAGGATAGTTTATGTCAGTATGACTTGAGGAGGTTGCCACTATGCAATAAAGAATCGTTAAGTTCCAATCAAACACTCCTCTATCTCCTTAGAGAAGGTGAGGTGCACTCATTATTTTAGCTTAGTGGGCAACCTTCCAAGATGGTTTAGGACCTTGATTAACCTTGAATAGTTTGATGCCCTTATTTTGGATTGTGAGGTGTATCTTAAGAAGGATTTAGAATTTGATTATTTCCAAAACTGGTTTGCTTCTTCCTATGGTGTTGATCAAAGTGGTTGGACTACCACTTATTGGCTTCTGATATCTTCTAAAAAGGAGGTGGAATTGATGTCTACCTACTCTTTTATGATGCCAAAAAATTCTTCTATTACATATGATGATTCTAACTCTTTATTGATAGTGACACCACAAAAGTTTAGAATGGGGGTATCTCTAACCGAGTTGGAATCCTTAAAGGCATCAAGTCCATCGGTATAGCTATTTTATGGATTATGATCATTATTATGATTGTCATTTTGAGAGTTGTCTTCTTTTTGGGAATTAGGATTCAAATCATTTGAGTCATACTTATCTAGAATGAATAAGACATACTCAAAAATCTTTATTGATCTTATTCTTGGCTCTTGAAGGAACTTTTATGGTTTTTATCCTTTGGTTAGGGAAACTCAGAATCAGACTGTAGGTCAAATTGAAGAAGTGGCTTCTTTCATGCCACCTCATTTCTATTGATGGTTGTAAGGGCTGGAATCTCTGCATTGCTAGAAAGAGAACCATATCAAAACTTTCCTTGAATGTTGTCGATTTGAATTGTTAACTTGATTTGATTGTTGAATTGGAAGCCTCATTTAATAAATTTAGATATGCTAAATGGGGTTCCAATATTAAAGAGATTTTGCATTTTTTTTTTGGAGGAGAGACTTTGAATTTGATTTAAATTTAGAACCCACATTCAACAAATTTGGGTATGTTGAATGAGGTTCAAATGTTTTGGAGAGGCTCTTAATTTATGATTCCATTGGCTCTCATTTGAATTTGATTTTATTTTTGGGACCCTCATTTAATAAATTTGGGTATGTTAAATGGAGGGTCAATTTGACTTTGTTTTGGATTCATTTTAAAATCTTCACTTAGCAAATTTATGTATGCTAAATGAGATTCAAGTGCCTGAAAACAATTTTTGAAAGTATTTTAGTTGTTTACGATGATGTGTGTCACATGTTTGATTTTGTTGAATTAGATTTGAAAATGGTATCCTTACTTAGCAAATTTAGGTATGCAAAGTGAAGCCCAATGTGTTTGATGTATTTTGATTTGATTTTGAAGAATGAGACTCTTACTTAACAAATTTGGTATGTTAAGTAGGGCTCAAGTGTTTGATGAGTTTGTTTTGTTTTTTGTTTTGAAAGAGAACTTCTATTTAACAAATGTGGTATGTTAAATAAAGTTCAATTTGATTTCAATTTTGAAAAGGTGGGACTCTCATTTGACAAATTTGGGTATGTCAAATGGAGTTCATGTTGATTTATTTGTGATTTTAAAGGGAACTCTACTTAGCAAATGTGGGTATGTTAAGAAAGGTCCAATTTGATTTTGATTTTGAAAAGGGAATTCTCATTTGACAAATTTGGTTATGTCAAATTAAATTCAAATGTGTTTTAGTTTTAGTGATTTTGAAAAGGGGACTTCCATTTAACAAATTAAGGTATGTTAAATGGAAATCAATTATATTTTTCTTTTGATTTTCAAAGATGGGATATTTTGTGTGATGTTGTTTTGAAAGAGAAATTTCAACTTAGCACATGTAGGATGTGCTAAATGAAATTTCATCTCTTCATGATCTTGTTTGAAAATAAAATATACATTCAACAAGCTTAGGTGTGTTGAATGGAGATTACTATTTTGATATTTGTGCTTTTGGAAAAATGATTTTAAAATTATTTGATTTTAAATTTTGAAAAGAACCTCCATGCAACAATCATGGATATTGTTGCATGAGGTTTGGTTATCTTTAAATGCAAATATTTTGTCATGTGAATTTTAATTTGAGAAATGCTTTTGAAAATATATATTTTTGCAAATAGTTTATTTACATAAGTATGAGATGAACCTTGCCTCACCAAGAGAATGGTAAAGAGGTTCTAAATTTTTAGTCATCTCCTTTAGTTAATTCAATTTTTTTATACCTATTGGGTGGCCCAATAGGAGTTTTAAGACCTACATGGAGTGAGGTCTTAAAACCTAAAGGATGTTAGCTAGCTGAACCTAAGGATGAAATAGGCTAAGTGCCAATAGAAAGAAAGATAATCTTGGACCAACATAAATACAAGACCACTATCGATGTTTGGAGACTATAATTGCTACTGGAGATGGAGAGAGGAACCCTCCTTAGCAGAGTCACTAGAAATATATATGGTGTTTATTTTTGAGTTGAGTGACACCACGTAGATCTTAAAGGGTACTTATTGAAATGATCAAGTATGACATTAAAGAAAGATGCACTATCTTGAAAGATAGAAATCATCCCCCTATAATGGACCTAATCACCTAATAAGGACTCATAAGGCATGATGGGTCTTCAAATGTACCAAAGATCTTTCCCTACATGGAAAAGTAAAGTAAGATTTATATTAAGGGTTCATTAAGTTCCCATGGAGGCAAGCCTCCATAGTTAATTACATCCTAAGGGATGTGAATCCCTTAAGAAATACTCTAGATTAAAGAGCAATTAAAGTCTCCAAAGATGTCAAGGCTAGACTTTAAAAGGATTAGTTGTATTAGAAAATTAAGTGGGAAAACTCAAGGAGAAGACTTATTATGCTAAAGGAAATAAGTAGAGTGTTCTTGATACTAGGAAACCTAGAGAGCATTTCAACCTATCCTATAATTAGGCTTTATAATTTTGAAATTGAAGAGAAGATCAATTGTGTTAAAGTTAACATTTCATTGGAAAGCTAGAACTTGTAATCCAAAAACAAGATTGTCGAGATGCCAGAGGTGAGGATTTATGCTTGTAGCCCAAGAAATAGCCACCTCGAATCCTAAATCTAGGGAGCTTTAGCATAAGCCAAAGTGTGACCTAAATCTAAGCGAAAATGGGCATATGGTTTAACTCCATAAAAGAGGATAAACCACCTGACTGCTGGACTTATAACCACTTGGAGTGGCGGACAACTAACACCTCTTACACTTTAAATCCATGACGTCTGTTCATATAATTTGCAAGATTAGTTAGGCTATTATTTAATTAGAAAGAAACTAATGTCCTTAAACCCACTCCTAAGAGACTAGAGCATGAGTGGTATGAGCATATGACTTAGTTTAGTGCAAAATCATTTCAAATTTATTTAGTTTGATACTTTATTTTGATAAAGGCTTGATTTTGATGCCTACATGCATGATGAAATAAGGTTGTTTGCTAAATCAGCATGAAAGGGTGTTTTCCAACACAAGGGATGCTCTCATAGATCAAGCATTCCCCAAGCAAGGATGGTAATCCCTTATTTTCAAGAGTGAAAAATATGATGTGCATGTTGTTGGCCATTCAACATTATAAGGGGCTAAATCTTTTAATTATCTTGATTTATATCCTAGGCTTTATGTGAGATTATGAATTATTTAAAACTTTAGTTATGATTTGTAGTTGGGTAGAAAAGTTAATTTTTTAAGAACCAAATTGCATTCCATGCCACACATTCAAACATCAAACATATAAAGAAACTAAGAAAAGCATGTCATCCTAATTGTGCACTTTAAAGACAACATCAAATACTTTTTTATAGCTAATGCAAAAGAATAATAGGCAGTGTGTGTCATGTACAAAAAGAAAAATGGGTAGCTGAGCCCTATCCTTATACAACTAGTACATAAAAGAATAATTTGCAATTTACATATGATAAATGCTAGGGGGTGTTCAAGTCTTTATGTATCTTCCTCCTTCTTTGTTTTGGTTTGCTCCAGTTCAAAGGCATCACATGGCCTCCCAAGATAAAGCCTTCTAGCCAATGCTCATCATTATCCCCCATAGCACTAATCCTAATTCCTAATGCAAAATGATATTAAAAATAGGAAAAGTAAATCTAGCTACACTGCAAGACAAGTGTTAGCTAAACACATATAAGTAGTTATATTTATAATTTGGACTTAACTTGCACATGGGTACAAGCCCACTTGTCCTAAAATAGATTATGCTTAGGGGCTTAAGCAACCTACAAAGAGTGCATTTATATTTATTTTTAAGTGGCCCCTTAAAAATAATCTCTTGTAGAAAACATGATTAGGCTAATCATGGCCTACCATCAAATATATGAAACATACACCCTAACACTAGTCTAAAATAATACATCACAAAATAAAACATACATCACACCATGCACCATCTAACATAAGGCTAGAAGTGGTGACTTAATCTAATGTGTGTGTATTAAGGCTTGTGTGGTATGTCCCAACTAGGCTTTAGAGTTAAGATTTTCTAAGTGTAGAATGATTCAACTTAAAGGGTGGTTTCACTTCAAGTGCTTTAGTTGATTTGCAAGTTTTAATTTGTGTTTTCTTTTATTTCATATGACCTACACTAAGTAACTAAGTGTTGTAAAGAGAAGAAAAGAGGTTGCCCTCTTTCATCCCTACCTTAAACCACTTTCTAAAACATTTTAATTTTATTTTGTTCTCTTTAGTGAATGGCTTATTACACATTTTAGATTAATCCTAAGTTTAGGTTCTCGTTAAATAATTTTATTCAATGTGAAAGGCTGCTTAAGATTAATCTAATTAAATACTATCACATGACATGTGCTAAATCATTCCATTCCATCACATATAACATGCATATGATTAAGTGTTAGGTATACCAACACATACAATATGTTTTAGCATACTTAAATGATGGATGTGAGTATGTACATTTGAAGCTTTATATTTCTCCTCATTGAATTATTTTATCATATTAATTTAAGGCTCTATCTAAATTATTATGCAAAAAATACATAAGGATGAAATTAAAGGTATGTGTCATTGTTAACCAAGGAAGGTAATCAAATGACCTCCTTGGGGCTAGCTAAAGCCTCATATTCTCGGATATCTAGATTATATACCATCACATCCAAATCATATGTAAATTTACATGCATGAACATAAAGAAAGAGCTCCAAATCACATGATCAATTAGTTCAATCACTTGAACAATTGCAAATCCAAATATTTTTAATAAAAATAAAGGATTACCATTCTCTAATTAAATACACACATGTATGTATAAAATACATAAGCAAGTACATGCCTTTATTAAACTAGGGAAGTGAGGTAATTAAATGACCTTCTTAGGGATAGCTAAAGCCTCATATTCCTAGGATGTCTAGACTATGTACCACTTTTCTTAAATACATACACATGTATTCATAATTTGGAGAATAAAAATCATGCAAAAAATGGTATTTAATTTGACAATCATTTATGTATATGAATTAAAGCCTCATCCAAATTCTAGTATTGAAATAATAATGTATTCAAATGGAGTACATTCCATTATTAAACCAGGGAAGTGAGGTAATCAAATGACCTCATTGGGGCTAACTAAAGCCTCATATTCTCGGGATATCCAGACTATATATATAACTTACATAATTCAATACATGAATAAAAGGAAAGGAGCATCACTTCATAAAATTAAGTTATGATCACATACATCTCTTATGTATTTATAACTAGCATTCATATCATATGTAACCATTCATTTATAAGCTTTGGAAAATATGTTTGGATTTAATAGTGATAATAACCACACGTATTATAAATTAAATCAACACATGTAAGCTTAACATAAAGGAAAACTATTTGATTTAATTAATTTTGAAAAGATGATGTATGATTTCAAATGACATACAACATTTAACATTATTGGAAAGGAATGAATAATTATAAACATGTGATTTCATTCAATTAAATTAATTTCTAAGGACAATCAAATAAAATAAAAGCATTTAAAGAAAACCAAGGATTTTTAATTATTACTTTCAATTTCATATTTGATTTGGTTTGAAGAAATGAGGGAAAGTTTTTTTGATCATATCCCATTCCCAGGTTTGTGATTTAATTTTGTTTAATGAAAATTAATTAAGTTGATTTTATGGGTTAATTAGGTTGTACTATGCATTAAATCCATTAATTAACCCTTACCTATGTTGCCTTAATTTAATTAACCAAGTAATTATGAACCAACATAATATGTACATACATTGGAAATTAAATCAACAATGAACCTAAGAAATGAAAGAGGCCTAATGTAATTGGCTCACAATTAGTGATTAATTTAGTTAAGAATCTTAATTAAGTACTTTCATGGTTTTCCCACACATGTGGGTTAACCATAATTTTCTTAAATGTCTTTAGATTATTGAACACCTAAAGATCTACCCATGAATTGATTAATTAAGATTCCATGTGATTATAGTTTCAAATTGATTAATTAGGCAATTTAATTAAAGAATTAAACCATCAATTAATCCCAAAATAATTAATTTCCATTCAAGTGAAATGGACTTAGGAAAAGATTGGGAAAGAAGTCCCAATCTCATTTCCCCATGCCCATTCACTATTTCACAATGATTAGCAAGCTTAATTAATGATTTTCTTACCATTAAGAATATTAATTAATTGCTAATGGAAAGTAATTAAGTTAAGACAACCAATTTCCCTAATTAACCAAATAATAATTCCCAAAAATAATTTAGGAGGCAGAAGTCATCCCATTAATCAACCTCAGAAAGTTTGGGATTAGTTACTTAGGTAATTAGAGAGTAATTAAGCTAATTAAGTTTTTAATTAAACTTAAATTAAGCCTTAATTATTGTTCAAAATTAATTAGGATCAATTTTAATTGAATCTCCTCTAAACTACCTTCAAAATAATTATTTGCTTGCATTTTTATAATTTTTTATGATTTGTTATAATTTTTTAGATTTTAAGCCGATTTAAATGATTTTCTATGATTTTTATAAAGTCCATTAATTTATTTTAACTATTTGAACTTCAGAATGCAATATCTCCTAATCTAGAAAATATTTTAACTTGAAATTTATATGGTAGGTAGATTTTAAGCTCACTTTTAATTTTTAAAATTTTGAAATCAATCGATATGTCTTTTGGTTTAATTAATGAAATTTGATTTTCCCTAAAACTTAAATTAAACTCAAAATATTTAGTAAAATTTGGGGCTTTTGGATTTATTGGATTCCTATCGGAAATACAAATCCAACAAACCCTTACTTGAAAAGTTTAGTTATGTTTTTTATTTTTTATGAATTTTTGAAATTTCAAGTATTTTAATTAATTTTTAAAAGTAGAAAATCCATAATATATTACTTAACTCAGTCAACACCTCCGCGGCGTTGACTAGACCAGGCGACACCATGTGGCACCGCATGATTGGGTGGCTCGGTGCCACATCAGCAAATGAGCGAGAATGCGGACAAGAAAGTGTGGATCAGACGATCTAGATCGATCCATGTGATCATGATCTGAGCCACATGATCCATCGATCAGAGCCATGTGATCCACATGATCTGAGCCATCCATCTCCCTGAATGGGAGATCAAATGGCTGGTGAACTATCCGAGAAGAGGTGACACTTTTGGGCAGATTTTTTGCGATTCATGTGAAAAATTGAATGGAAAACTTCATTTTAGCTGATTTTTGGCGATCTTTGAAAATCACTCAAAGTGCATGGGGATGATGTAAAATAAAAAAATGCAAGTGTAATCTAAAGAAAATTCCAAAATTAAGCAAAAAATTATCACAAATAAAAGAACCTAAGGTAGGTATGGTTCTTGAAAATTACTCGAGGATGATTTTGGTAGTGGTGATGATCATGCTCGAGTGTAGGAAAAGCTTTGGAATGGGTTGAGCTCTTGCTTCACTTAGAATAATGTATCCACACCACTTCCCTGGAATCCACTTGATTTTGATGGATTTTCCTTAAAACCAAGTGGGAATGGTTGTGAGTTGGTTTCTGAGCTCTAAGAGAGTGAAATGAGTGTGTGAGGAAGAGTTTTTTCCTCTCTATTTTTTGTCTCCTTGCAATGGCCAAAATCACCTCATTCATGGTGATTTTTGGCTCCAAGTGGGTGTCCTTAGTTTGGGGTGGTTGAGATTCCTCTTAGGTGGCTTAATTTGGTTGTCCAAGGCATGGGAGGTGATTGCTATGAAGGACAAGTGGGTGTCCTAGCAAAGGGAAGTGGAGGTCCTTCATGCCAAGTGTTCCAATGGGGGAAGGGAGGTGATTTCACCTCCCCATGAGTCATGGCTGAACCAACCACCTCTTGGATCAGGTTGGACAGTGTCCTTGGTGCTTAGGTGGACCAATTGATGAGCGCCAAGTGGCTAAGAAAGAGAAATGATCATTTACATCAATTTTTTATTTTATGTGATACCCTTAGCCCAAGGGTCGAGTGGTCATTTGGCATTGACTTTAATTTGGGCATATTTGAAATGAGTCAAAAGTGAGTTGGACCAAATTTCATGTCATTTGGAGTTCATTTGGTTAGGTTTGGCTCAATTTGACCCATTTAGGCCAAATTGGGTCAAAATGGGTTAGGTTGACCAATTGGTCAAATTGGGTCAAACCAAGGGTTAGGTTAAGTTCATATGACTATTTGGAGAGGATTGTATGCTTTGGTTTGATTTAATTTTGATTTAATTTGGGTTTAGTCTAATTTGACCCTTTATGTCAATTTGGGTCAACCCGGCAAGAGGACCAATTGGGCTAGGGCTCAATTAAAAGTCAAGTCATGTTTAAATGTTCATTTTAGGTTGATTTGAATCATTAGTTTCAATGGATTTGGCTTAGGTTGTAATTTGGCTAGTTTGGGTTCATATAGGCTAAAGGTTGACTTGCTCAATGGGCTAGGTTGGCTTGGTTTGAATTTATATCAATTGATCATCCTAGGGTGATCAACAATCATGACATGAAGTTTAGATTGACATAATTTACTTTGATTTGGATTGAATTGGATTTTGGTTCATGTAGGTCAAATTGGCCACTTTAGGTCAAGTGAACCAATTGGATTTAGTTGACTTTATTTTGGGTTGAGTTTGATTTAGTTGAGTTTATATATAGATTTAAGATTGATATATAAATTCAACTATAATTGGTTTAGATTCAAATGAGTTTCTATTTATTTGAATATTTTAAGTCAAATGGGTTAGGTTGACTTGGGTTGATTTTGGTTTGACTAGATGATTATAGGTTTCATTTATATTTGGATAAATTATTGAAGGAATGATTGATTCAAGAGAAAATCCATTGTTTGGATTAATTTAGATGGGTTTTGGCCATGTTCAAGGAAATGGCTTAAATGGTTTAATTTGGGTTTTGATTTGATTTTGGATTTGGTTTTGGCTATTTAAATTTATATTTCATTTATATTTGAGAAGATAATTGAAGGTCTAATTGATTTATAAGAATATCAATTGAGTTTGGACTTAGTTGGATGGAAATTTGGCTAAGTTCATGAAGGTTAATTAAAGGGCTTCAGAAAGATTTCAAGTTTGGATTTGATCTAGGGTTTCAATCATTTGGAATTGAGTTTAGACTTGGATTTGGATTTGACATTGAGTTTGAGGTTTGGTTGGAAATTTGGATTTGAATTGAATTTAAGGTGTACATTGATTGGGTTTAGGCTATAAGGTAAGTGATTTTCCTAAGTCCCTAAGGCATGGCCTAATCCTATTATTAACCTTTCTAAGTCTTTAGGCTTAGGTCAAGTGTTCACCTAATCTCTAAAAGTGTCTTATGACTAAGGAAACCTTAGTGTTCAGAAGGTTCCAAGGTCTAAGAAGAGGAGGTTGAGAACTCACTCCAAAAGTGAGTTCAATAGTGTGTTACTTGGTTGATGAAATCGAAAAGAAGAAATGTTGAATCTGAATTTATTCTCTATTAAAAAAAAACCCAAAAACCTTAAACCCTAAACTAAAACTCGAACCCTAAACCTAAAAAATTAACCCTAAAACCTAAACCCTAAACCCTAAAAATCCTAAACCCAAAACTCTAAACACTAAATTCTAAACCCTAAAACCTAAAACCTAAACCCTAAACCACTAAACCCTAAACCAAACCCTAAAACCCTAAACCTAAAATGAAATAATCTAAAATAAACTAAAAAAAAATAAACTAACTAAACCTAAACCCACTTGCCAGCTCTCTTTTCTTTTCCCCTTTTCCTTTTTCATTTTGACTTCACCTGGTTGACACTATTGATTCTCATTGGATTCCTTCAAGAATGGATTACTAGTATCCAGATTTCATCAAAATGTTTATGGACTATTCTATGAGTCCCTAGAACTTGACTTCTTTTCAAACCATGCTTGCTCATCTATGCGGATGGAAATGCTTGCTAAGCTTTGAATTCACTTTGGTTGGAAAGTTTACTCTTCATAGGCTGGAAAACTCTTCTTTCATCTTTCTTTTGAAACTTTTGGTGCTTTTACGATTGGTTTAATTGATCCCCACCACATTTTGACTAGCTAACAAATGATTTGAATTACTCACATGTTTTTACTCATCGTTCTTATTTTGTTTTCAATTGCCAAATGAGGTTGTTGAAATGGACTCCACTATTTGATATTACGAAAGAATCCCAATCATTCCAATTTGGATTTCTCTCCCAATATGTGAATTCATTTCATTAATCATCAATTCCTTTTTTTGTGGGTGCTTTATTTGGTCATGTTGCAAATTGATGCATGCATATGAATCTTCTTATGGCTATAATCCTTATTGAATTGGACATTACCAAGAAACACCCCAAAGAAATCTGGTTGGGATCTAAAAATTATGATTATATGCAGAAAGTTGATTTTGAAAATTTTTCTATCTTTTGTTCTCATTTTAAAATCCACAGGCATGATAATTTTGAATGTTTCATTCTGCATCCTCACATAGAAAATAAAATTTCTATTAAGGAAACTATTGTTCCAAACCCTAGGCTGACCACTGCTAAATATCAAAAAGTTAATTCAGAAAAAAAAGATTCATTGAATGTTCCTAATAATGCTATTTTACCCTTTTGTGCAATTGAAGGTTTCTAATGTGGAAAATAATAATTTCTCTAAACTTTTGGATGATTCTTTTCCTCTAAGTCGATTCCATCCTTACTAATTTTGATTGATGAAAATAAAGCTTTAATTGAAAATATTAATGAGGATATCAATGTTATGCATCATTTGAATTCAATGGAGAATATGGCTTTTGTTTCTCATGATATTGTTTGAAAACCTGACTTTACTTTAGTTCAAAATGATTTAAATTCTCAAAAGATTTGGTTTTGTCTAATAATGGTATTGAAGAAGAAGGGCTAGATGTTCACACTGCCTTCTTAATAAATTTATTTGGCTCCCTCACTTGCTACGATGCTCATTTGCCTTTAATAAATTTTAATGGCTTGGAAGAAGGAGAACTCACTTCTATATAGGGACTTCCCTTAAATCTATGAGAAATGTTGCTAAATCCTTCTTAGATGATGATTCTATGGGAAAAGGAAATGGTTTCCAAACTTATCATGCTAAAAGAAAAATGATAAAACTTCCTCCCAAATTGTCCCAAAATACTAGATCTGTTGTGGCCTCTTCTCCTCTCTTAATTAACCTTTTCTTAACCCCTTTTTTTTACTTATGTTTAATTTTCTTGTTTGGAATGTTAGAGGGATCAGTACCCTCTCTATTTGTAACTATATTAGAAACCTTTATCATATTCATAATATTTCTTTACTTATTCTTTTGGAGCCTCTTATTCATGCAAACAAAATTAACCATGTTGTTAGAATGATCGGTTTCAATAAATTTTTCTCTAAAGTTAGTAAAAATTTTTTGTATTTTTGGAATAATTTTGTGGAGATTTCTATTCTTGATGATTTTCAAAAAGTTTTCAATACTCAAATATCTTATGGTGACTATTATGTTTTGGGCTCTTTTATCTATGCATCTTGTAATAGATTTGGTAGAAATTTTCTTTGGGAAAATTTGAAGAATTTTTCTACCTCTATCAATAAACCTTGGTTTGTTGGTGGAGATTTCAACACTATTTTATTCTCTTCATGAAGGTGGTTTCTCTCTAATATTCACTCCATGGAAGAATTTTCCAACATGATCCTTGATTGCAATTTGATTGATATTAGCTTTAAGGGTTCAAATTTTACTTGGCAAAACACTAGACTTTGGCAATGGTTGGACGAGATTCTTTTTAATACTCATTGGATTACTTAATGGCCTATTACTTCTATCGATCATTTAAGCAGAACCTTATCGGATCATGCTCCTTTTTTGGTTTCTAGTAAAGATAACTCTAATAGATTAAAAAATTTCTCTCATTTTAGATTTCAGAACATGTGGATTCAGCATATTGATTTCTTTAATGTTGTGGCTAACAATTGGAAAGCTCCCTTACATCCTGACAATTCGATTATGGGGATGAATAGATTTTGGTTTAAGCTTAAAAGACTTAAACAAAATCTAGGTTGGTGGAACAAGCATCATTTTAAAAACCTTTTTGCTAATATCAAAGAAATGGAAAAATTGGTTTGTGATCTTGAAGTCTCTATTATGTCTGATCCTACTAAGATTAAGGACTTGACTGAGGTGAAAGATAAACTTGTTAATTTTCAAAATATGGAAGAGACTTATTGGTGCCAAAAATCTAATAACAAACATATTATGGATGGTGACAGAAATACTAGATATTTCATGCTTTAGTTAATAAAAAGAGAGCTTTAAATAATATTCAAAAAATTAAAGATGATAATAGAGAATGGATTACAGAGAATAATTATATTAAGGATTCAACCATTAATTACTTTAGAAATATGCTTAATAAGAGTTGTTCTTATGAAGCTATTTCTAAATCACAGTTAATTCCTTTTATTATAAACAATAATGATAATGATTTGCTTACTATTGAAGCTAATGAAGAGGAAATTTTTAAAGTTCTTAATAGCATGAATATAGATTCTATTGCTAGTTCGGAGGGTTTCACTACCCAATTTTTTCAAAATACTAGTTTATTATTAAAATGATTTGGTTGAGGTGGTTGATTTTTTAAATGGTAATCCTTTTCCTAGATATTTTCTATCACTTCTATTGTTCTCATACCTAAGAAAGATAATCGACTATTAGTGATTTTAGACCTATTAGTCTTTGCACCTTCTTCAATAAGTTGATTTCCAAAATTCTAACCAACAAAGTTCTTTACTTCATAGGATTATCTCTCTAAACCAAACTAGTTTTGTTAGAGGTAGATCTATTTGATAATATTCCTTGCTGAATTAATTCATGATTTAGATTCTAAGACTAGAGGTGGCAACATTGTTCAAATTAGATATTACCAAAGCTTTTGACAATATCTCTTGTGATTTCCTTATCCATATTTTGAATTTATTTGGGTTTTTGATAAATTTATCTTTCTTATTAAAATTATATTAATAATTTCTTGGTTTTCTATTTTTTTTAATGGGGAAGCCTTGGGCTTCTTTCCTTCTTCCATGGCCTAAGACAAGGGGATCCTTTATCTCCTTATTTATTATTGTTGTTGAGTACTTATCTAGAGCATCAATGATCTATTGTTAAACAATCCTAGCATGTATTATAGAACTCTTGGTGGTCTTCTTGTTTCTCATTTAAGCTTTTCAAATGATTTCATTATTTTATGCAATGCTTCTATTCATCATATCAAGAATCTCAAGATTTTATAAATAAATTTGGTAGAGAAAGTGGTCTATCTATCAATGATAACAAAAGCTATTCTATTACTTCTTCAAGCATCTCCAATAATAAAATTAATCAAATCTTATATATCACTAACTTTAAACATCAACACCTTCCTCTTAAGTACTTGGGTGCTCCTCTTTATAAAGGTCCAAAATGATCCCATCTTTTTTATGAGTTAATTCAAAAAATTTTAAATAAAATTTTGTTTAGGAATTTCATTTTCTTTCCTTTGATGGTAGGCTCACTATTCTTAAAAGCACTCTCAATTCAATGCCTCATTATTTGATTCAATCTATTATCCCCACTAATGCTACTCTTATAAAAATTGATTGCTTGCTTAATAAATTTTTTGGGGATCCAATAATTCTACTAAAAGAATGCATTGGACTTCCTTGCATAAATGTTGTGGTCTCTTGGGTGAAGGTCGTCTCAGTTGCAAACTGATTTGTGAAGCTATTATTGCCTTCTCTCATAAGCACTGGTGGAATTTTAGAAAAAAAATGATATCCTTTGGGCTAATTTTATGATGAAAGAATATTGCCATGGTAAACACCCTCTTATCAGCTTATAAAGTTGGTGACTCTGGTTTGGAAAAGGCTTTGCTCCATTAAATGGGTTGTGAACCCTTAATATCATGGGGTATTCATGAGTTCTTCTTTCTTTTGACAAGACAATTGGATTGGCAATGGCTCTATTAACTCCCTTTATCTACCCACTCTACTATTAAAGTTAACTCTTTTGCAATAATAACACTTGGAATGAAAACAAACTTGAGAATTATATCCCTATTTCTCTTTTAGATAACTTTAAAATATCCTTATTTTCTCTAACAAACTGACCAAATTCTCTTTAAGCTTTCTTACAATGGTGATTTTGTTCTTAAAGAGGTTTAGAATTTTATTAGAGATAAGCAAAACTCCTCTAATGTTTTCATTAAACTTTAGAACAATATCATTCCCATTTTTATTTTTAACTTGGAGGATTTTGAATAACTTTATTTCTGTGGACTTTTTGCTCTGGAATAAAGGGTTTTATTTTCCTTGAAAGTGTTATTGTTGCTTTCATATTGAAAATGTTAATCATGTTTTTGTCAATGGTGCTATTGCTTCTAAATTATGGTTATGGTAAGATGATTTATTTAATACCAACTACTTTCATGGCTCTCTTTCTATATATCAACTTCTTGAAGCCTGTTTCCAAAAAATTATGAAAGGTCATATAAAGTTCTAGTTGCTATTACCCTTTTCTTGTTCATCCGATGGACAAAATGATGCTAAATATCATGGTATTCCTATGAGCCATAAAAGATCCTAGAACTAAAGAAAAAAATGCTCTATTTAATGCTAATCTTATTAGTAACATTCATTTTAGAGGCTATAAATTTGTGGCTAAAACATTTATTATCATTCTACTTGATGCTGACTCTTATAAAATAGCTAGGATTATCCATTGGATCAAACCCAAATATAATTTGATTAAAGTGAATACAGATGGTTTTGTTGCTTCCAATAAATATGGTTGGTGGTAATCTTATTCTAAAGGTACTATCATTTGTGCTTTTACCTATCTTCTCAAAGCCTATTATGTTATCTATGTTAAGCTTATGGTATTAATAAAGCTATTGAAATTTGTTTGAATAAAGGTTTCCTCAACCCTTGAAGTTGATGCACTTCTTGACATACTAAATTCTAATAGAACAAAAAATGTTGATTTATTTTATCTTCTCAATCATACTAAAATTCTTCTTTCTCAAGTTTGTTATAAAATTTCCCATATCCTTCATGAAGATAATGCTTATGCTAATTTCTTGGCTACTTTAGGTGCCAACTTAACTGATTTTACTTTATTTGACAATCAAAATTTGCCTAAACTTTTAAGGGGTTTGGTCAATATGGATAACACTGGATTACCTTATCTCAGATTGTAATTTTTTTGGCTTGGTTTTTTCTATTGGTTTTTGATGAGCCATTACTTTTAGTTTCCCATTATTAAACCCTCTTTAGGTTGTGGCCATTTGCTTATTTTCACTCTTAGGCCTATGCTAGGTTTTGTTTTGAGCTCTTGCTTTTGGGTTGGCCTGGTGGTTGCTACCTGATGGTTCCTTTTTTTTTGCCTGGGTTATTTTCATTTTTGGCTTTTTGATTTTCTCTGGGTGATTATTATTGTTGCTATTTTGGTGACCTTTATTTGGGTGGTTGCTCTGCTATTTTGTATGGGGTTTTCATATCTCTAGGTGGTTGCTTCCTTAAGTGTGTTGGATTTTTTTCTTGATGGTTGGTGGTGTGGGGTGTTGTTGGTTGGTTGGTTGCTAGGTTGGTTATTGGCTCGATGTGTTGGTGGTTTATCCTTGGTTGGTGGCATTGGAGGGCTTGTGGTGGTGGTCTACTTTTGGATTGGATTTGGCAAGGTGGAGGTTATTTGTTGACTATTATTTCTTCTTTTTTTGTGGATTGGGTTTTATAGTCGGTTTGGGTTTGTTTCTTTTGGTTGTGGTTTCGGCCTCTTCCTATAATGGTTTTCCTCTCTTGGCAGCAGCTACTTTCATTTTTGTTGTTATTTTGGGTTGGTTGTTTGATGGTTGTTTAGTGGCTGTTGTTTATCTTTGGGATTTGGTGGCTTGGTTTTGGTGTATTGTAACTTAACTTGTGGTTATGATGCTTGCACTCATTGATATTCTCCTCTTTTCTTTGTTGGTTTGGTGGTGTTCCTGTTGTATTACCACTGCTCCTGATTGATGGCTTTTAGTTAGTCTTAGTGGTCTTTGCTCCATTTTATTTTTGGCTAGCTATTTAGCTCACCTGGATCATAATTTCTACTTCTTTGGTTGAGTTTGGTGGATGCTATTATTTGCTTCTACACTTTTCCTGGTTGTCCTGGGTGATTTTGGCATGATGGATGATGTTGGTCTTTTAATTGATTTGGATTTTCTTTTGTAGTGGTGGTTAGCTGGGAGGCTATGTTGGATGGCCAGGTTGGTTGGCTGTTTTGGCTGGCTGGGTTGGTTGGATGGGTGGCAATTTTGGCCTTTCTTTCCTACTCTATTGGTGACATACTGGTTGGCCTACTTATGGTTCTTCTCTTGGTTGTTCCTTCCCTTTTTCAAGTTTGGGTGACAACCTTGCGATTTCTTGTTTGCTTGTGGAGGACTTGAGTTCTTGTGTTTTTTTTTTATTTCTGGTCTTAGTTTTTTCTAGTTTGTGTTGTTAAGGTCATGATGCTTGCTCCCTTTGATGTTGCTATTCCTCTTTGGTGGTGTTCCTACTGTACTATTTCTATCCCTGATGGTTGGTTGATTTTCTATCTTATTGGGCTTATTTATTTTGGTGGGTTTATGGTTGGCTATTATGTCTGCTGCTTGGAGGAGTTTGTAGCCTTGCAGGATGATGGACTTTGGATGATGGGCTACAAGAGGTATCGGCAATGATGTCCTTGATGTTTCCCTATTTATCTTCTATTGGCTGGTAGCACTATATGTAATTGTAACCCTTCTTTAGATATTTGGATGCTTACATATAGTGTTGCTCCTTGAGATGATTGTAACTGAGCCTGAGCCTTTTCTTTACTTCTACTCCTTTTCTTTCCTCATACTCTTTAAGTTTGCTTAATTGTACTCATTCTTTCATTAGTATGTTGCATTTCTTTTATAGGTTGGGAGAATCTTGGTGGATCTTCTAGTATCAAAAGGACCTAATGGATGTACATTGTACATCGATGTTGTTGTTGTTGATTTGGTTTTGCTTTTGCTTTTCTTTTTTTTTCTTATATTATTGTAATAGTTAGGGGGTTTATCTCTTTAGGACTTATTGTAGCTCTTTAAGAATTAGTTTAGAGATTTACCCCCTCTAAGGACTTTGTACTTTTTTTTGTGACAATAAAATTCCCTTAATTCCCCTAAAAAAATCCTAAACCCTAAAAAGCTAAAAACATAAACCTAAACTAAATAAAACCTAAAAAAAAAATAAATAAATAAACGTAAGACAAAAAATAAATAAATAAATTAAATAAAAACTAAAACCTAAATCTAAACCAGAACTAGAACCATAACATAAACCTTAAAAAATATTAAATATAAAATAAAATCTAAACTATAATAAAATAAATAAAAAGCAAAACTAAACTAAAAAAATAAAAAACCTAAATAAAATAAAACTAAACCTAAAATAAAATAAAATAAACCTAAAATAAAATAAAATAAACCTAATAAAACCTAACCTTCAAAAATAAACCTAAAAATAAATAAAAATAAAATCTAAACTCTAAAAAAAAAACCTAAACCTAAAATAAAAATTAAATAAATTTAAACCTAATCTAAAATAAACTAAACTAAAATAAACAAAACCTAAACCTAAACCTAAAATAAATGAAACCTAAACTTAAACTAAATAAAATAAACATAAATTAAAAATAAACATAAACCTAAACTAAAAAATAAAACCTAAAAATAAACCTAAAATAAAAACTTAAAACCTAAACCTAAAAAATAAAATAAAAACCTAAACCTAAACCTAAAAATAAAAAATAAATCCTAAACCTAAAAAATAAAATAAAAATAAAACTAAACTAAAATATAAACCTAAACCTAAACCTAAACCTAAAAAAATAAACTAAATAAAAAACCTAAATTAAAATAAATAAACTAAACTAAATAAAAATAAAAACAAACCTAAATAAAAATAAAATAAAATAATAAACTAAAATAAATAAGAAAATATACTAAATAAAATGAGACCTACAAGTTTACTTAATTTAAAATAAATAAATAAATAATAAAAACCCTAACCCTAAAACTAACCCTAAATCTACAACCCTAAACCCTAAACCCTAAAACCATAAACCCTAAAAACTTAAACCCTAAACTCTAAAATAAAACCTAAACCTAAACTCTAAACCCTAAACTCTAAACCCTAAACCCACCCTAAACCCTAAACCCTAAACCACAGCCTAAACCTAAAGTCCCCTAACCCTAAACAACCTAAACCCTAAAACAAACCTAACCTAAATCCTAATCCACAACCCAAACCCTAAACCCTAAACCCTAACCTAAACTAAAACTAAAGTAACTAAAAAGTTTAAAAATAAACCTAAACCCTAAAACCTAATAAACCACCCAAATTGAACCCTGAGAACATCACCTTCAACTAAGCTGATTTTAGATCAGGTGGTGGAGGTGGATGAGGAGGCGGCGATTATCGTAGTGGTTGTGGGGGATCTAGAGGTGCTGGTGGATATGGAGATGGTGGTCGAAGTAGTGGTGGTTATGGAAGCGAGGTTACAACCATGGTGGTGGCTGAGGGAGAGATCAGGGATATGATGATGGATCCCTTCGAGGCGGTGGTCCTAATGGGAACAAGAAAGAACGGCCGATCCATTTTATGGAAATGTGTTTTTACATTAGAGGCTGTTCTAGTTATCTACGGTTTTTTATTTGGTCTATACGTGCTTAGTTTTGACCTATGTCATCGCTTATATTTTAGAAAACTTGGTGTGTTACTTGGTTGATGAAATTGAAAAGAAGAAATGTTGAATCTGAATTTGTTCTCTATTAAAAAAACCTCTGTCTAGTAGGATTTAGCAGGTATGTCAAACAGCTAAATTTGTGCTATAAAAATCTCTCTCTAGTAAGATTTCAATGCTTTGAGACAATGCTCAAGATCTTGGCCAATTAGGGAGACTTGATGCAAAGTATTATTGAATGAGATTTTTACAATAGTGATTGTTTCTGACAAAATCTCTTGATAAGTAGTGTGTAACAGGAATAATCCAAACTCAATATCTTGCACAGGGATTTCCAAAACTCCTACATTGAGACTCAATGCTACAACATAATGTAACAAATAATTCACTTCAACACAAAAGAAAGAAAGCTCACGTAAAACTCCTAAGTCAATATTTAAAAATAGCTACCATAGTGTTGTGAGAAATTTATGACACTAATAGATTTTTGCTGACATCTAAAATATGATTTAAGAGAGATTTTGGATCCCAACATAGTATCTATCATTTTTTCTATTTTATTTTTATTGGT
Source organism: Cymbidium sinense (assembly GCA_021442155.1). Lineage (NCBI taxonomy): Eukaryota > Viridiplantae > Streptophyta > Magnoliopsida > Asparagales > Orchidaceae > Cymbidium > Cymbidium sinense. The sequence continues at coordinate 173,341,647 of CM038214.1, forward strand.
AGTAGTGTTAGTTAGTTTAGATGTATTCATTTAAATATGATTTAATAATGGAAAGAATAATTCCTACATTTGATGACATTCTATTAGGTGTAAGAATTTTTGATGCTATTTGAAATCTAAAGTTTGTTCAAAAGCCACATGCAAATTAATTTTATGTAGTGTCACATTTAAATTTAAGGCTCAAGTCGATCTAAATCTAAACAACATTAATTTAATCTTTCCCTAATTTTAGAAGATAACAGTAATACTTCAAATTTGTTCATGTACTCATTTATAATTTTTGTTTTTTTCTTTAGCAATTTAAACTCTAAATAATTGACCTTAGTAAGATAAAGATAAGTATATTTCTAACAACAATTTCATTTCAACCATGTAATAACTTATTATAATCCCAATCTTCCCGACTCTTTATTTCTATATAGTAGATTTTTACTTAGTGGTATGTTTTAGTTTTACAAATCCCAATCTTTCAGGCTCACCTAAAACCTAAACCCTGAAGTAACCCTAAACCCTAAAATTAACCCTAAACCTTAAAGTAACCCTAAACCCTAAAATTAACCCTAAACCCTAAAGCCAAAACCCTAAACCCCAAACCCTAAATCCTAAACCCTAAACCCTAAAAACCTAGAAGCTTAAACTTAAACTAAATAAAACCTAAAAATAAAATAAATAAATAAAACCTAAACCTAAATAAAATAAAATAAATAAAAGATAATAAAAACATAAACTAAAACCTAAACTTAAACCTAAACCTAAACCTAAAAATAAAATAAAATAAAAATTAATAACTAAAATAAAATAAAGAAAAACCTAATCTAAACTTATAAATAAAATAAACCTTAAAATAAAAAACCTAAATAAAATAAAAACTAAACGTAAATTGAAAATAAAATAAACATAAAATAAAAACTAAATAAAAATATAAAAATATAAAGTAAAACATAAACATAAAAATAAAATAAAAATAAAACTAAACTAAAAAATTAAAAAATAAAACTAAACCTAAATTTTAAAAATAAACTAAAATAAAAAACCTAAACTAAAATAAATAAACCAAAAATAAATAACTAAACTAAATAAAAACAAAATAGTAAGCCTAAATAAAAATAAAAAATAAAATAAATTGAAATAAATAAAAATAAGCTAAATAAAGCTAAACCTACCAATTTAATTAATTTAAAAAATACCCTAAACGCTAAATCATAAACCCTAAACCCTAAATCCTAAACCTTAAACCCTATAACTTAAAATTAACCCTAAACCCTAAAACTAAACCTAAACCCTAAACCATAAACCCTAAAAAAACCTAAACCCAAAACTAAAATTAATAAATAAAATAAACTAAATAAACCTAAACCTATCGGTTTACTTAATTGAAAATACCTCCCTCACTAAACCCTAAACCCTTCTACCCTCTCTGACCCTACTCTATGACCCACTGAGCTACACCCACCTCCCTCCCACCCCATTAACCTGAACTTAAACTCCTCCAACCACTAACCTAACCTAAATATTAAACCCACCAAAACCCTAAACCCTAAACTTTTAACAATTAACCCTAAACCCTAAATAAACTCCTTCACTGAGCCCTACCCAGGCCCTAAGCTACTTCCTAAACATCCTAAACCTCCCTAAACCTCACTAAACCACTAACCCCTCCACAAGAACTTAAAACCTAAACTAAACTAAATAAAACAAAATAAAAATAAACATAAACCTAAAAATAAAATAACAAACATAAACCTATACTAAAATAAATAATAAATTATAATAAATAAACAACCAAATAAAATAAATACCTTAAAATAAAGATAAAATAAACTAAATAAATAATAAATATCTATGTAAACAAACCTGTCGGGTTTGATAAATTTAAACCCTAAACCCATCCAAACCCTAAACCTCTAAACCCTAAACCATCCATCCCACACCCTAAACCTCAAATCCTCCCTCTAAACCCTTTAACCTTAACCACTAACTTACCCCATCCACCCACACCCAAATACTTCCATTAAACTAGCCTTAACTTTTGTGCATCCTACTAACCTAAACCCTTCTCCCTAAACCCTAAATCCTAAACCCTAAACCCAAATCTTAAACCATAAAGATACTAAAGCATCCCTCTAAACCTGACCTCCCTAAACCCAATCCCAAATCTCTACCCTAAACCCTCCCCACCTTAATCCCTCTCTCTGCCCTAAACCCTAAACTCTAAACCATAAAATCTAAAACTAAATACCTAAAATAAATAAATAAATAAACCTAAAGTAAATAAAATAAAATAAAATAAAAAAAACTTAAAAACTTAAACCAAAAAATTAAAAACAAAATACTAATAAAAATAAACTAAAATAAAATAAATGAAAACATAAACTAAACTAAAAAATAAAACGAACATAGAAATAAAAAACCTAAATAAAATAGAAACTAAATGTAAAATAAAATAAAATGGTAAAATAAAACTAAAATAAAATAAAATTTAAACTGAAAAACTTAAACCTAAAAAAAAACCTAAAATAAAACCTAAAAATAAATTTAAAAAATGCAAAAACCTAAAGTAAAAAAAAAATCTTAAACTAAAATAACAATACAATAAATAAATAAAATAAACCTAAGCCTAAACTTAAACTGAACAAAATAAAATAAACTAAATAAAAAATAAACCTAAACCTAAACCTAAACTAAAAAATAAAATAAAAAATAAACCTAAAATAAGAACCTAAAACTTAAATTTTAAAAAATAAAATAAAATCATAATCTTAGAAATAAATAAATAAACCTAAACCTTAAAATAAAATAAAATAAAACTCAACTAAAAAATAAACCTAAACTAAACCTAAACATAGAAAATAAAGTAAAATAAAAAACCTAAACTAAAATAAATAAACTAAACGAAATAAAAATAAATAATAAAATAATCTATAGTAAATAAATAAAAAAACTAAATAAACCTAAATCTATTAATTTACTTAATTTTTCAAAAAGAAAACCCTAAACCCAAAAAAAACCCTAAACCTTAAACCCCAAACCCTAAATCCTAAACCTTAAACAACCCTAAACCCTAAACCCTAAAGCCTAAACTTTAAACCCTAAACCCTAAACCCTAACCCTAAACCCTAAACCATAAACCCTAAAAACCTAAAAACCTAAATAAAAAATAAATAAAAACTAAAAATAAAATATATAAAAATACTTAAACCTAAATACATAAAAAAATAAAATAAAATAAAAACATAAACTAAAACCTAAACCTAAACCTAAAAATAAAATAAAATAAACTAATAAAATTAAACTATAATAAAATAAATAAAAACTTAAACTAAACTAAAAAATAAAATAAAACTAAAAATAAAAAACTTAAATAAAATAATAATTAAATGTAAAATATAAATGAAGTAAACCTAGAATAAAATAAAATAAAACCTAAATAAAAACCTAAACTTAAGAAATAAACCTAAAAGTAAATAAAAATAAAGCATAAACCCTAAACTAAGAAAAGAAACCTAAACATAAAATAAAAATAAGATAAACATAATAAAATAAGCGTAAACCTAAACTAAAATAAACTAAAATAAATAAAATAAACCTAAATAAAAATAAAAAAATAAAATAAACTAAAATAAATAAGAAATAAACTAAATAAACCTAAACCTACTGGTTTACTTAATTAAAAAAAACTATATACCCTAAATCCTAAACCCCAAACCCTAAACCCTACACGTACAACCCTAAACCCTAATCTCTAAAAAATCCTAATCCCTAAACCCTAAACCCTAACCCTAAACCCTAAACCCTAAACCCTAACCCTAAACCCTAAACCTTAAAAGCATAAACCTTAAAACCCTAAACTTTAAACCTTAAACCCTAAACCCTAATTCTAAACCCTAAACCCTAAACCCCAAACCATAAACCTAAATGTAAAGTAAATAAATAAATTAAAAAATAAACCCAAACCCTAAAACCTAATAAACCTAAACCTAAACCTAAACCTTAAGAATGGGCAGAACCTTGATGGCAGGAACTTCACTGTCAACCAGGCTTTGTCTAGATATGGCAGTAGTGGTGATGGCGGGGGTGGTGGTCGAAGTAGTGGTGGTTATAGAGGCGGGATGCATGGCGGATGTTGCAACTGTGGTGGTGGTAGAGGGACAGATCGGGGATATGATGGTAGATCCCGCTACTCGAGAGTCTGGGGTTTCTGATGGGAACTAGAGAAACTCTAGAATGATCGATCTGATCTACTGCTTATGAAATTATGTCTTTACACTAGAGATGAATCTAGTTATCTAGGGTTTTTGATTTGCTCCATGCGTGCTCATTTTTTATCTATGTCATCGGTTGTGTCTAAGAAAACTTGGTGTGTTAGTTGGTTAATAAAATCGAAAAGAAGAAATGTTGAATCTGAATTTGTTCTCTGTTAAAAAAAATAACTAAGAACCCTAAACCCTAAACTAAAATCTAAACCATAAAGCCTAAACCTTAAACATAAAAACCCTAAATCCTAAACCCTAAACCCTAAAACCCTAAACCCTAAACCCAAAACCCTAAAACCTAAACACTAAACCCTAAACACTAAACCCAAAAAAACTTTAAACCTTAAACCCTAAACCCTAAACCCTAGAAAGTTAAAAACTTAATCCAAAAATAAATAAAATCTAAAAAAAATAATTAAAAAAACCTAAACAAAAAAAAAAAAAAAATAAAAAAAATAAAAACATAAAGTAAAACCTAAACCTAAACCCACCAAACCTAAAAAAAATAAATAAAATAAAAATAAACTAAAATAAAATAAATAAAGTTGAAGCTAAACTAAAAATATATAAACCTTAATAAATGAAACTAAACCTAAAATAAAAAATAAAATTAGTAAATTAAAACCATAAAATCTAAACCTAATAAATAAACCTAAAAATAAATAAAAAATAAAACCTAAAATGAAAACAAAAAAAAACCTAAAACTAAAATAAAAATAAAATAAACCTAAACCTAAACTTAAATAAACTAAACTAAAATAAACAAAACCTAAACCTAAACCTAAAATAAACTAAACTTCAACCTAAACCTAAACTAAATAAAATAAAATAAACTAAAAATAAACATAAACTTAAATTAAAAAATAAAACTTAAAAATAAACCTAAAATAAATACCTAAAACCTAAACAATAAAAAAATAAAATAAAAATTTAAACCTAAACCTAAACCTAAACCTAAAAAGTAAACTAGAACAGAAATCTTAAACTAAATTAAATAAACCTAAAATAATTAAATTAAATTAAATAAAAACAAAAAATAAACCTGAATAAAAATAGAAAAATAAAATAAACTAAAATAAATAGAAAATAAAATAAATAAACTAAATAAACCTAAACCTATCGGTTTACTTAATTTAAAAGAAAACTCTAAACCCTAAATCCTAAACCCTAAACCCTAAATCGTAAACCCTAAACCCTAAACCTTAAAATTAATCCTTATTCCTAAAACTAACCCTAAACCCTAAAAACTAAACCCTAAAAGCATAAAACTTAAAACCATAAACCCTACACCCAAAACCCTAAACCTTAAACCCTAAACTCTAACCATATGATGTAAACCATAAACCCTAAACCCTAAACACTAAACCCAAAGAATGGAAAGACCCTTGACGATAGGGACATCACTGTCAACTAAGCTCAATCAAGATCTAGCTGTGGAGGCAAACTCAGAGGCAGCGGTTATCTCAGTTGTGGTGGGGGATCTGGAGGTGCTGGTGGATATGGAGGTGGTGGTCAGAGTAGTGGCGGTTATGGAGGTGGGTGGAACAACAGAGATTATAACTGTGGTGGTGACGGAGGGAGATATCGAGGATATGATGGTGGATTCTACTACTCGAGAGGCCGAGGTGGTTTAGATGGGAACTAGAGAAATCGATGAACGGCTGATCCGATCTACTGCTTATAAAACTAAATCTTTACAGTAAAGACGATCCTAGTTATCTAGGGTTTTTAATTTACTCTATGCGTACTCATTTTTTATCTATGGCATCGCTTTTATCTTAGAAAACTTGGTGTGTTACTTGGTTGATGAAATCAAAAATAAATGTTAAATCTGAATTTTTTCTTTGTTAAAAAAAATAAAAACAATAAACCCAAAACTAAAACCTGAACCCTAGACTGAAAATCTCAACCTTAAACCCTAAAAACCCTGAACCCTAAACTCTAAACCCTAAACCCTAAACCCTAAAACCTTAAACCCTAAACCTGGAACCCTAAACCTTAAACCCTAAAACTTAAACCCTAAACCCTAAATGCACTAAAACTAAATCCTAAACCCTAAAATAAACCCTACACTAAACACCCAACTCAAACTCCAAACCCTAAAACCTAAACTAACTTAAAGCTAAACTGACTCTCACCCACACTAAACCCTAAACCCACCCCAAATCACTCAAACCCTAAACCCTAACCTCCATAAACCCTAAACCACCCTAACCCACCCCACACCTTCCTAAAACTAAACCTAAACTAATAAAACCTAAAATAAAAAAATAAACCTAAATATAAATATTAAATAAATAAAATAAAATAAAAGCCTAAACTAAAACCTAAACCTAAACCTAAAAAAAATAAAAAATAAAAAATTAAAATAAATTAAAATAAAATAAATTAATACTTAAAATAAACTAAAAAAAATTAAAAGCCTAAAAATATTAAAAATAAAATAAACCTAAAATAAAATAAAATAAAACTAAATAAAACCTAAACCTAAAAATATAAAAAATAAAACCTAAAATAAATAAAAATAAAACCCAAAACCCTAAACTAAACAAAAAACTAAACCTAAAAGAAAAGAATAATTAAACCTAAACCTAAACTAAGATAAACTAAACTTAAACCTAAACTGAAGTTAAATAAAATAAAAATAAACCTAAAAATAAAGCAAATTAAAAGACCTAAACTTAAATAAAATAAAATAAAATAAAAAAAATTAAAACCTAAACTAAATAAAACCTAAAAATAAAATAAATAAATAAAATTAAACCTAAATAAAATAAAATAAACTAAAACCTAGACCTAAACCTAAAAATGAAATAAAATAAAAAATAAAATTAAACTAAAATAAAATAACTAAAGAGATAAACTAAACTAAAAAAACATAAATAAAATAAAAACTAAAAATAAACTAAAACTAAAATAAAAACTAAATAAAAACCTAAACCTAAAATATAAACCTAAAAATAAAACCTAAAAAAAATAAAAAAAAATAAAACTTAAACCCAAAACTAAAAAAAACCTAAACTTAAAATAAAAATAAAATAAACTGAATAAAATAAACCTAAGCCTAAACTAAAATAAACTAAATTAAGATAAATAAAACCTAAAATTAAACCTAAACTAAATAAAATAAAATCAACTAAAAATAAACCTAAAAGTAAACTAAAAAATAAAACCAAAAAATAAATGTAAAATAAAAACGTAAAACCTAAACCTAAAAAATGAAATGAAAACCTAGAAATAAAAGATAAAACCTAAACCTAAAAAATAAAATAAATATAAAACTCAACTAGAAAATAAACCTAATCCTAATAAACCAACTAAATAAAATAAAATTAACTTAAAATAAACCTAAACTTAAACTAAAAAAATTAATTTAAAAATAAACCTAAAATAAAAACCAAAAACATAAAGCTAAAAAAATAGAATAAAAACCTAAACAGAAAAAGATAAACCTAAATAGAAAAATAAAATAAAGTCAAATAAATAAAAAATAAACTTAATAAACCTAAACTAATTAGTTTACTTAATTTTAGAAATAACCCTCAACCCTAAATCCTAAACACTAAACCCTAAATCCCTAACCATAAAACTAATCCTAAACCCTAAACTTACTACTCTAAACCCTAAACCCTAAACCCTAAACCCTAAATACCCTTAAACCCTAAACCCTAAGCCATAAATATTAAACTAACCCTAAACCCTAAACCCTAAACCATAAACCCTAACCCTAACTCTAAACCCTAAACTCTAAACCTTAAACCCTAAAACCCTAAACCCGAAATCCTAAACTAACCCTAAACCCTAGAAAGGGAAAATCTATTGTGGATAAGGTTTGAATTTGATTTGATTATATGATTTATGGAAAGAAGATCTGCTGGGGATAATAATCTATTATCCATTGGGGATTAAGCTCAAATCAACTTTAATTTATTTTAATTTTAATTGGTGTGGAAGCATATCTGCTAGAGATATAGGCTCAAGTCCATTGGGGATCAAGTATATGAACCTTCCACTAGGGAAGCAGGTTCAGGCTATCCGCTAGGGATTGGGATTTGAGTTTGATTTCATAGATTTGTTTGGGGATGTATTCACTAGGGATAAGAGTTTGGCTAGATTTTTTTTGATTTAGACTCTACTAGGGGAGTTGGTTTAATTTTGTTCCACCGAGGAGGTTAGTTTTGAATTTGATTTGTTCGCTTGACTTATTTAAATATGATTTAGGGATCCACTAGGGAGAAGAGTGTGATTTAACTCCACTGGGGAAAATCAAATTGGGTTTAATTTAATTTGAGTTAATTTATAGACTCAATCAGTGTGTGCTAGACCCACTGAGAAGGGGCTATATTAGCCTTGACCTACCTCAGGTTTACAAATCCAAAGGGATAGTCTACCTGCAATTGGGTAGAGCTAGCCAACCTAAGGGGTTTTCTTTCGATGTGTAGTAGCTGTGCTAGGAAGATGGCATAGCAGACTTACATCTTCCAAAGCGAGGAACAATCGCTAGGGTGACTTGGTGGATGCACAACCAATCAAACTTGACCTAACGGCACTACTGAGTAAATGTCATTGGGGACTTATATCAACTCAAAAGTACTCAAGATTAATTTTATCTTAATTTCATGTTATTTGATATGGTTTATTTGGATTAGTTTTATTTTGAATTTAGGGCATATCCACTGGGGATGTGATCTAGATCAAATTTGATAGATTTAATTTATGAACCATGTTGGTGTATGATGGACCAATTGAGAAGGGACTATATCAAACTTGTCCTACCTCAGATTTACAAATCCAAAGAAATAGTCTACTGGCTGTGGGGTAGATCTAGCCAACCTAAGGGGTTGCCTTTCGGTGTGCAATGACTGTCCTACGAAGAAGGTTTAGCAAACTTACATCTTCTAAAGCAGGGAACAACTGCTAGGGTGACTTGTTGGTTGCACAACAAATTGAACCCCACTTAAGGGTGACCACTGAGTGAATGTCGTTGGGGACTTATATCAACTCAAGAGTAGTTAGGCGATTCCTATAGGGAGTTTTGTTGATAATGCCCTAAAGATAGGATGACTGCTTAAGAAAAGATACCACTAGGGGTGTCCTCCTAATCAACAAGTGAATATATATTTTGTTTATATGTTTACGTGGACCCTGTTGGTGTGCGAGGGCCCACACAGAGAAGGGGCTATATCAGCCTTAACCAATCTCAGATTTACTAGACCAAGGGAGAATCTGCACATCCACAGGACAAATTCTCTAACCACAGGGGTGGTTACTAGGAAAGAGGCACATTCGATAGTAACACAGGTAGTGTCTAAATGGGGTCATAGGATGTGATCAATATAGTGCTCATGAGGTCTGCTAGAGCATTATCGAGCCCACAAAAAAGAAACCCTATAGGTGTACGGTGGCCAACTCAAGATGAAAGCGTAACAGACTTACATCTGCCATGAGTGGTGTATCCTAAGGTGCGATAACCAACCAACCTAATGTGTATCCGTTAGCCTAAGTAGTGTATTAATCATCATAGTGAGAACCAACTAATCTAAGGTGATTATACATGTAAAATGATCAATCTGGAAAGAAAGCATGTAGTCTTACAACTTTTTAAGTAGAACTAATCATCAATATAGTCTATCATCGGTAGGATAGGTGCTATCTAACCTAGAGGGACTACTAAGTGGGTTTCCACATGGAAGGACTAGACCCAGACATGAAGCAGTCAAGAGGGAACATGCCGCAAGGAGAATTATCCAAAACTTCAAATATACTCAAATCAATTAGTGCATGAAGGCTAATCTAACAAGAAAGCATAGTAAACTCACATCCTCTTAAATGAAGCAAACATGAGGTAGCTTACCAACCATGCAGTAAGGCCTACCAAACTAACAAGGCAGTCGTCGCTGTGCAGTGGTCAAGTAAGGAAGGAAAGTGTAGCATACTTACATCCTCCAAAGCAAGAAAACCACCTGAGTGACACACTAGTAGGGTAGCTCAACCCAACCTAGCACTCTTGAGTGAGTGCTCGGGGCATTATCTTAACTCAGAGTAGTCTGAGATGAAAGATATGTGTTTATTTTATATGTTTGTGTGTAGTTCATATTTATGTTGTGTCAATGAAAGATTTGATGCCGTTCGGGCTCCTTACACCTACCCTAAACACATTATGGTGAATTCACAAATAAGAATACTTTCAACATGAAAGAGATTGAATTAGATAAGGAATTTTCATTGATGATAATTTCTTTCAAATATGATTTATAATAGTTTTTTAAGAAGAGCCTATTGATTGGAAGCATTGGGCGCTATCTATTATGATTAATAAGCTGATAAGATCATTCTTGGTAGGCCTTCTCTATGGCAAAAGAGACTTCCCAAGTGGGTTCAAACATGCCTCTCATCTTACGATGGGAAACAATCAATCTCCTTGGAACTAAAAAAGCTCTCGTACTTGAAAAGTTCTAGGACAGACCAACTTATTGTGCACTTGAGTCATTTTAACTTTATACATCAAGAGGTTTTGTCATGCCCACAAGTTTCTTTTCTCCAATCCTTTGAGCTCTTCTAACTGTAACTTGTCATTCTACTCTATTGTGATCTTTCTACCCACACCTATCCTTAGTGATGGGAGTTCAACTTCTGATAGTAGAATAGCTTCAGACCCATACACTAGTGAAGAAAGGAGTAGACTGAGTTGGAGCTCTATATGTGGTGCGGTATGCCCAAAAGGCTTCAACTAAATGCTCATGCCATTATTGCTTGTTATTGTCGAGTGTCTTCTTTAGTATTTGGATGAGAGTTTTATTGAAGACTTCTCATAAGCTGTTTACCCTCGATTAGTTGATGGTAGCGTATCTCCAATCTGTGCTATGTCTCTAGGAAATGTTGTTGAACTTAGTGCTCTTGAATGCAGTCCCATTATCAGATATAATTCATCGAGACACTATGAACCTATATATAATATGGTTTCTAAAAAACTAGAGCACATGCAGAGCTGTGACCTCTCTGAGTGGAATCAACTTTGCCCATTTGGAAAAGTAGTTAGTAGTAGTTAAGATGAATCGATGAGCCTTGGAAGAAAGAGGATCAATTGGATGCACTATGTCAGTACCCCAACACTAGAATGGCCATGAGGCAAATGTAGGATGTAGAATGTTAGGTGGTTGGTGAAGGACCACACCATGTATTTGACATTGGTGGCATCACCTAATCGTATCCATGCAATCTTTGATCATTGACGGCTAGTAGTATCCTAGTCTCTTAATTTTGGCTTTCACCTTCAGACCAGAATGGTTGGCTCCACATAATCCTGAGTGTACCTCAATCATGATCTTATGGGCTTTGTGCTTGTCTAAACAATGTAACCACATATGATCGAAAGACTGCCATTACAAGACACCATCCACAAGAGCATAGAAAAGTGCTCTCTGTTTCATCTGATGGGCTTAAGACTTCTCTTGAGATAGTTTTCCTTTATTCAGGTAATCCATGAATGGTTGCCTCCAATGTAACTCATCATCCTTCTTGGTAATGGAAACCTCCCCTTAAAGAGAGTACTTTTTGATGAGTTCAATATCAGTAAGGGATAAGACTTATCTATTTTAGACCTTTATTGATATGAACTCATCCTCCGGACATGCCAACTCCTTGGCAAGCTTGGTTAATGCATACACTATGGTGTTGTCACATCGAGAAATCTTATAAATGGTAACCATTGGGATTTGGGCCAACAACTCCATGGTGTACATATGGTAGTGATGGAGCTTGGGCTTTATAATCATATAGGACCCAACGATTTGGTTGATAATTAGCTGAGAATCCCCGAAGATATTGATGTTCTAGATGCTTAGAGTAACAACTAACTCTAGACCAGCAATCATAGGCTCATATTTTGCTTTGTTGTTTGTGCAATGATTGGATAAATGTTCTGAGAATCTCATCATATCGTAGTCCACAGTTAAGAGAACTATTCCTACCCCTACCTTTTCTTAAATAATAGATTATGGTTTTTCTCCTCTTTAAGAGGAAGCCGCACCATCAAAGTATATCTCCCACCCATGAATGCTAGTATCCCTTAAGTTCATGATTTGTTCATCAGGGAGATCATCACTAAGTAGAGAGTCAGTAGGAAGTGGGTGTGCTGCTAAGAAATCCACTAGCACTTGTCCTTTCACGCATGGAGTGAATGTAATGTACGTGAGAGGATCATAGACCATCGTGCCTACCATCTAGATAGCATCATCAATGTCATGAGATACTACAGTGAATTGATCCTAAAGATTAATTGCACCTTATGAGAAAGCATGTAGTGTTGTAGCTTTTGGGATGCAACGATTATGAATAAGTAATGCATCTCAATGGGTAGATAATTAGCCTTAGTAGGGATTAAACAATAACTGAGGTAGTAGAGTGCATTTTCCTTCCCTTTGTCATTGGCATGGGCCAACAAAGCACCAAAGGAGTCATCTAGCATAGCTATATAAAGTATGAGCAGCTTGCCCAGGATAGGGGCTGTTAGAACTGGTGATGCCATCAGGAAATGTTTGATGTCTTGAAAGGCATGCTCACACTTGTCAAGGCACTTGAACTTGGCATCCTTTTTGACAAGTGCTGAGAATGGCTGACACCTTCTTGATAGGTTGGATATAAAGCATCTTAGATACACCAATCGCCCTTGGAATGATCTAAGTTGAGTTAAACTTTTAGGGGGTGGAATTTCTAATATCTTCTTAATCTTCTCCGGATCAATTTTGATTCCTTGGTGTTTGACAATAAATCTAAGGAATTTTCCTGAAGCTACTCCAAATGCACACTTCAACGGGTTCATTTTAAGGTTAAATTATATTAACTGTTCAAAAGCTACTCTCAAACCAAAGTGATGGTCCTCCTTTTCTCTACTTTTGACCACAAGTTCATCGACATAGCACTCGACTTGATGATGAATGAGTTTGTCAAAGATTCAAGTCATAGCCCGCAGGTATGTACCATTGGCATTTTTAAGGCTGAAAGGCATGACCTTATAGCAATAGATTCTGATCGGGGTTCTAAAAGTAATGTTTCTTTCATCTACAGGGGCCATCTTTATTTGGTAATATCCAGAAGAGCCATCCATGAAAGAGAAGATTGCATGAGATGAGGTAATGTCCACCATCAATTCTGGAATTGGTAGTGGAAATTCATCTTTTGGGCATGCATTAGTTAAATCCCTAAAATCGATGTATAAGTAAATTTGGCCATTATTTTTCTTAATTGGGACGATGCTAGCTAACCAGGTAGGGTATTTTTTTTCTTAAATGAAGCCAGCATCGATTAGTTTCTTGACTTCAAAAATGACCTATTGTTCTATGTCTAATTGCATGAATCTAGGAGCTTGTTTGATAGGGTTAGCAGTAAGCTCTATTGTTAGTTTATGTACCACTACATCAGAAGCCAATCTAGGCATCTATTCATAACTCCATGCAAAGTAGTCTTTAAACTTAGTTAATAGCTTAACTAAGTATTTAGTTTCAATTTCATTCAACAAAGAACTGATATATGTTGGGCGTAGATCTCCATCAATTCTTAAGTTAATTTCCTTGAGCTCGTCGATGGTTGACTTGATCTCATCTTCAAACTCTGGCGGTGCATTTTTGACTTCAAAATCATCTAGATCATCTGAAGTTTCTAAGCACAGCTCCTCATATGATTTAATGTGATTTGAAAATAACCTATCTGATTCCAAATGAATGGGGATGACTAAGTAGTAATAGTCATCATCGTGGACCCATACCAAATCTAGTCCAGTCTTGATTGATAGCTTTTGCATTGGTTCTTCCATATTCTTTCAAAGTAGTCTGACCTGTGCTTTGACCAATTATGTGGGATTAACCTTTTCTTTGCTAAATTATGCGCACAAGGCAAGTACCAATCAAAAGGTAATTCTATTGAATTTTTATATGAATCATCCTCAAGTTCTACATCAACTTCTTGACTTGAGGATGATACTCCTAGAAAGAACCTCTGAGTCTTCACACTTATGAATGACTTAGGGGATTCCTTAACTACCAAACCCTCAAATTTTAAGAGAAAAGTAGGGTTAGAGCTAAGGTTCCCAACTGATGCCTAACTATTTACATATAGACTTGGATACATTAATGCTTTTCCTTGGAGACCGGTCTTCATCGCTATCTTGTTCAAGTGTCACCTCCAAGGGAATCTACTACTGAGAAGAGTTGGCTGGTGTGCTAACCATATAAGACTCATCCTATGAACTAGATTCTAAGTAAATATGGATAGCAGGTGTACTCCTGGTAGCTAGGACATATATTTTATTGGGTGGCCAATAAGAAGGTTTTCCACCCATGGGACTGACTCTGAACTGGCCTCTTCCTCTACCTGGTGGAGATCAGGTCATCCTACCCATATGTTTGAATGGAATTATGAACTATGGGTGGAATCTAAAGTTAGGTTCCATTTCCTCTTCCAAGTCTATTTCTGCTCCCTCATATTTTCTTTTTTGTTTTCTCTTTTCTTTTTTTCCTCTTTCTTTTTCTTTTTCTTTCTTTTTTCATTTAATTTTAACCTTTGGCCAAGTTCACGAGAATAGACTTGTTGATTTTGAGGGAGGTAGTAAGCCGCATCCTCATATATGTCGACCTCATGAACTGTAAATGGCTTGAGATCTCCTTTGACATAGTAGATGATCCCACCTCTCACAAACTTCATAAATTGATGTAGAGAGAATTGAACTATGTTGTTCTCATGTATCCATGGTCTCCCAAGCAAAGTGTTCAAAGATGTATCATAGTCTATAATGTGAAACTTGGCTTCAGTCTTACAATCATTATCTCTAAGGGAAACACTATGGAGCCTAAAGCCTGTTGGCATTACTTCTAGAGTGCGAATTCAATCTCCCCATCTTAGACTTACGAGTCTTTTAGACACTAATTCATCCCTAGTCATAAGACACTACTAACAATTAGGAAAACACTTAACCTAAGCCTAAAGACTTAGAAGGGTTAACCACAGGATTACGTTTTGCTTTAGGGATTAGGATAATCAACCTACTCTACAATCCAAACCCAATCCATGTTTACCTTCTCAAACCAAACCTCAAGTTCAATTCAAACATCAAATTCCAATCCAAATCCAAACCCAAATTCCAAAACCAAGTGATTGAAGCCCATGATCAAATCCAAACTTCAAACCCTTCCAAAGATATATGACCTATCCCTTGGACTTAGCCAAATTGTAATCCAAATCAATCCAAAATAAATTGATTTTCTCATAATAAATTTATATCTTTAATCATCTTCCTAAATATAAATTGAATATACATTCAAATGACCAAAACTAAATGAAACTAAATCAAATTAAATTAAAACCCTTCCTAAGCCATATGACCTATCCTGTGGACTTAGCCAAATCTTAATCCAAATCAAGTCAAACTCAATTGATTTTCTTACAAATTAATCATATTTTAAATCATCTTCACAAATTTAAAAGAAATATACATTTAAATCATCAAAACTAAATCAAACCAAATCAAAATTCAAACCTAAGCCACATGATCCAACTCCATGGACTTAGCCAAATTCCTTCATTCCAAAACCCAAATTCAATTGATTTTCTCATGAATCAATCATACCTTCAATCATATTCACTAATATAAATGAAATCTACAATCATCAAGCCAAAAAAAATCAACCTCAAACCCAACTTAACCCTTTTGATGAAATGTTCAAATGAACCAAAATTTGAACCCAAACCAATTGCAATTGAAATTATATCAATCCCAAATCCATATAAAACTCAACTAAGTCAAACTCAACCCAAAATCAAGCCAACTAAACCCAATTGGTCCACTTAATCCAAAGTGGCCAATTTAACCTATTTGAGCCAAGTTCTAATCCTACCCAAATTGGATTGAATCGAGCCCATCTAAAGCTCCCATCATGATTATTGATCACCCTAAGTTGATCAATTATCACAAATTGGGTCAAACCAAGTCAACTTGGTCATTTGACCAAGTCAACCCCTTAAGCCATATGAATCCAAACTAGCCAAATTGCAACCTATGCCAAATCCCTTGAAACCAATGATTCATAACAAATCAAAATAAATATTTGAATATGACTTGACCTTCAATTGAGTCAAATGAAACCCAATTGGACCTCTTGACCCAAGTTGACCCAAATTGACCTAAAAAAAATTGGGTCAAATTAAAATATAAACCAAATTGATTACAACCAAATGGCTCAAGTTCATTCCAAATTGATTGTTGAACTTGACCAAAGCTATGAATGGTCCCAATTGACCTACTTAGTCTAAATTGACCTAAAGGTTCAAGTTGGACTAAATCAAAATGAAATCCAAATTAATTGTAACCAAAGCCGACAATTATCTTCAATTGGTCAACTAAACCCAAACCAACACCCAACCCAAGCCAATTTGGCCAATTTGGTCAAAGTGGTCAACTTAACCCATTTGACCCAAATGAATTGAAATGAGCCAAAATCAAATCTAAGCCAAACTAAACAAAAATAATTGAACCAAAACAACCCAAATGATCATATGAACTTGACCCAACCCTTGGTTTGACCCAATTTGACCAATTGGTCAACTTGACCCAACTTGACCAATTGGTCAACTTGACCCCGACCTAACCTAATTTGACCTAAATGAGTCAATTTGATCCAAACCTAACCAAATCAACTCCAATTGACTTGAAACTTGGGCTAACCCACTTTTGGCTCATTTCAAATCTTCCCAAAATCAAATCCAATGCCAAATGATCATTCTACCCTTAGGTCAAGGACATCACATGAGACAAATCACCCATGTAAGTGGTCATTACCATTCCTTGGCCACTTGGTACTCTTCCAATGGTCCACCTAGAAACCTAGGACATTTCCCAACCTAACCAAAGAGGGGTTGGGTTGGCCATGACCCATGGGTGGTGAAATCACCTCACCCTCCCCATTGGAGCATTTTAAACTCATAAGACACCCATGATTCCTCCTTGGCAGCCACTTCCACACCTTCAACTAACTAAGCTGAGCTAACTCACCTCCTCCCTCCCACCACGACTCCTTGAGATGGTTGGACAAACACTAGAAGTCAAACCTGATCCCACCATCAGATCAAGATGAAGGGGGGTATACACCCCCTTGTTTCCACTTAAACACACCCAAAAATCATTCCTCAGAGCCCTAGCTAACCAATACAAGCTATTAGAGCTATTCCTTAAGCTCTCAAGCTCATTCCTCGATCAAAAAATGCCACTCCCATCTGTCCCAAAATAGGAAACTCCCATTTTGACCAAACTTCCCCATTTCTCCATCAAACTCAAATTAACTTTGCACACACCTTCCCTAGGCCTCATAAAGCAAGAACGAATCATCTCCCAAGCTTCCCTATAATCGGAGGTGGAACTTTGATCAAAGAGGAGCTCCAAATCATCAATTCATGGCCTTCCGAGTGAACATTTTGGAATTGATCCAATTGCTACTCGACATGGCTTCGTCTCCACTAGATGAAGCTTCCTCAATCGTTCGAGCCGCCAGTCTTAAGCTCCGACAAGGTATGCTTCCATAACCGATCCTTAGGCAAAAATGGGTTGGAGCTTTTTGAAGAAAGCTTGCATCTCGTGTGATCTTGACCGTTTGATCCCCTCCGATCGATGTTGTGAAGGTGTGGATCTATGCTCAGGTAAGCTCAGATCATGTGAGCAATGACAGACAAACTCCATTCTCCCTCGCTCGAGTGACGTTCGATCATGCACCATCCATTTTGCATGATCAAAATGGACGGTAATGATTATATATGCTAGATCGATTTGATTTAACTCTATTAAGCTGCGGGGATTAATCGTAGCCGTCCGATCTTAGATCGGAAGCGGGGGGATGAGAAAATCCACCACCCGTAGGCATTGAGTCGGCTAAGTTTTAAGTAGCCAATCCCACGGCTCCACGTGGAAAGCACGTCGCTTAAGTGCGCCACGTGGTGCCAACATGATTAGGCTTAATTAATCATTCTTAATGATTGAAACTTCTAAAAATTATAAAAAAATCATAGAGAAATAAAAAAATACAAATAAATACTCATTTAAAAGGTATTTCATAGGAGAATTAATTAAAAATGATCTTAACTAATTTTGAATAATAATGAAAGTTTAATTACGAAATTTAATTAGCTTAATTACTTTTTAATTACTTGAGAAATTAATCCCAATTTTTATGGGATAATTTAATGGGATGACCTCTGCCTCCTATGATTTTCTTGGGATTTATTGCTCACTTAATTAAAATTGACTGACAAATTAAACCTCAATTACTCTTTTAAGTTAATTAATGATTAACTAATCCCATGAACAATAATAAATTGGTTAATTAATTTTATTAATCATTGTTCAATAGTAAGTGAACTAAGAAATAAGGTTGGGACCCCTTTCCCGATGTTCATATCACCATTTCTTAAAATGAAATTAATTAAGAGTTAACTAATTAATTAAATCAAATTGAAATCATAATCACATCAGACCTTAATTAATTAAATCATGGGCAGATCTTTAGTTATTTAATAAGTTAAAAGAGTTTAATGAAATTATTGTTAGTTCACATGTGTGAGAAAATAATAAGAGTAATTAATTAAGTCCCTTAATCTAATTAACTATTAATCTTGAGCCAATTGCATTAGGCCCCGTTTATTTCCTACGATCATTGAAAGTTTATTTTCCATGCATATCATGTTCGCTCATAATTATTTAGTTAATTACGTTAAGGTGACATTAGTAAGGGTAATTAATTCATATAATTAAGGGTTCAACTTAATTATCCCATAAAATCAACTTAATTACATTCCTTAAAGTAAAATCAAATCACTAATGTGGGAATGGGTTTAAAACAACAAGTGATGATTTCTCTTCTCCTCTTTAAATCAAATAAAATCCAAAACTTAATTAATAAAGACGCTTTGGTTTGCTTTAAATAATCTTATTTGATTTGATTGTCCTTAAGAACTACTTAGGTTGAATGAATCACATGCTTATATTTGGTTGTCCTCATTCCAATCAAGTTAAATTTGGTATGTAATTTGAATTCATGCATCCATCTTTTCAAAATCAAGTAAAATAAAAGGGATTTCCTCTATGTAAGCTTGCATGTGTTGATTTAATTTAATATATGTGTGGCTAATATTAGTATTAAATCCAAATGTATTTTTCAAAAGATTATAAGTGAATAATAATGTGTTATGATGCTGGTTATAAATACATAAGAAATGCATGTGCTTATAGCTTAAGTGTATAAATGTTGAGTTCACTTTCCTCTATTCATGTGTTGAATTATATAAGATTGCATGATTATATGATGCGGACATCCAGGAACATGAGGGTAGTAGGAGGTCATTTGATTACCTCACTTCCCTAGTTTGTTACTTGGTTGATTAAATCGAAATTAGAAATGTTGATTCAGAATTTGTTCACTGTTAAAAAAAACCAAAAATCCTAAACCTTAAACTAAAACCTGAACCCTAAACCTAAAACCTAAACCCTAAATCCTAAACCCTAAATCCTAAAAATTGTAAACTGTAAACCCTAATTCCTAAATCATAAACCTTAAAGCCAACAACCTTAAACCCAAAACTTTAAAACACCTAAACCCTAAACCCTAAACCTAACCTAAACCCAATCCCTTAAACCTTAAACCCTAAAACCAAAACTGTAAAGCATAAAAACCTAAACCTATACTAAATAAAAACTAAAAATAAAATAAAAAATAAACCTAAATCTAAATAAAATAAAAAATAAAATAAAATAAAAATCTAAACCTAAACCTAAACCTAAAAATAAAATAAAATAAAAATATGAACTAAAATAAAATAAAATAAATAAAAAATAAACAAAACTAAAAACCTAAATCAAAATAAAAAAGAAAATAAACTAAAAAGACATAAACCTAAACCCTAAACTTAAAAAATAAATAAATAATAAAATCCTAACAAAACCAAAACCTTAAAAACCAATCTAGGCCCTCCTGACCCTACCCTAAATCCTCCCTATCACAAAATACAGGCCCTAAACCCAAAGATCAATCCTACCCTAAATCATCCCTAAAATACTGGGCCTGACTCACACTGACTTGATCTTGGGCCCTGGGCCCTGAGGCTGGGACCCTGGGCTTTACCCAGATCTGACCCACCCTACATGGGCCACAACCCTAGTTCTAAAGGCTGACCTGGGCCACCCTGGGCCAGCCACTGACCTGGGCCACAGGTGACCCCCCCTACCAACCAAGCCCCAGAGCTGACCTCTAAACTGGGCCCTGGGCCACAGGCCCTAAACCCTGGGCCAACTGTCCTAAATTCTGGGCTAAATAAGACCTAAAATGACATAAATAAAAAGGCTATATTACAAATTAAAAACCCACTAAAACTCCTAAACCTAAATAAATAATAAAATAAAATTAAACTAAAATAAATAAATAAAAACCTAAACTAAACTAAAATAAAATAAAATAAACCTAAGAATAGAAAACATAAATAAAATAAAAACAAAACATAAAATAAACTTAAAATAAACTTAAAATAAAAATTAAATAAAATAAAGCTAAAAATAATCCTAAAATAAATAAAAAAATAAAACCTAAACCCTAAATAAAGAAAACAAACATAAAATAAAAATAAATATTAAAATATAAAATAAACATAAACCTAAACTAAATTAAAGCCTAAACACTAAATAAAGATAAAAGCCTAAAAACACTAAAGCTCTAAACCTTAAACCTAAACCCTAAACCCTAAAACTAAACCTAAAATAAATAACCTAAAAAATTTAAAACTAAATAAAACCTAAAAATGACATAAATAAAAAAATTTAAGCCAATATTATAAAATTAAAAAAACCTACACTAAAACATGAACCTAAACCTAAAAAAATAAATAAAATAAACTAATAATTAAACTAAAATAAAATAAATAAAACCTAAACTAAAAAAAAAATAAAATAAACCTAAGAATAGAAAACATAAATAAAATAAAACAAACTTAAAATAAACTTAAAATAAACCTAAATAAAAATTAAATAAAGACCTAAAAAAAAAATAATCCTAAAATAAATAAAAAAAATAAAACCTAAATACAAAATAAAGAAAAATAAACAAAATAAAATAAAATATAAAATATAAAATTAACATAAACCTAAACCTAAATTAAAGCCTAGACACTAAACCCTAAAGACCCAAAACCCTAAAGCCTAAACACTAAAGCCTAAAGCCTAAACCTTAAACCCTAAACCCTAAACCCTAAAACCTAAACCCTAAACCCTACTAACCTAAAAGCTAAATTCTAAACTAAATAAAACCTAAAAATGACATAAATAAAAAAATTTAAGCCTGAATATTATAAAATTAAAAAAAACCTACACTAAAACATGAACCTAAACCTAAAAATAAAATAAAATAAACTAATAAAATTAAACTAAAATAAAATAAATAAAAACCTAAACTAAACTAAGAAAATAAAATAAACTGAATAAAAAAAAAAAATAAAAAACAAAACTTAAAATAAACCTAAAATAAAATTAAATAAAAAAACCTAAAAAAATAATCCTAAAAATAAATAAAAAAATAAAACCTAAACCCTAAATAAAGAAAAAAGCCTAAACATAAAATAAAAATAAAATATTAAATATAAAATAAACATAAACGTGGCTAAAGCTAAAACACTATACTAAGACTAAACCCTAAAACACAAACACTAAGTAAAACTAAACCTAAACCCTAAAACCCTAAACCCAAAACCTAAACCCTAAACCCTAAAAAATCTATAACTAAATAAACCTAAAATGACATAAATAAAAAATTTAAAAATATTATAAAATTAAAAAACCTACACTAAAACATGACCCTAAACCTAAAAATAAAATAAAATAAACAAATAAAATTAAACTAATAAAATAAATAAAACCTAAACTAAACTAAAAATAAAATAAACCTGGAATGAAAACATAAATAAAATAAAACAAAACTTAAAATAAACTTAAATAAACTAAAATAAAAAATAAAAACCTAAAGCTAAAAAATAATCCTAAAAATAAATAAAAAATAAAACCTAAACCCTAAATAAAGAAAAAGCCTAAACATAAAATAAAAATAAAATATAAAATATAAAATAAACATAATTCTAAACCTAAATTAAAGCCTAAACACTAAACCCTAAAGACCCAAAACCCTAAAGCCTACACTGCCTAAAGCCCCTACCCAAACCCTAAACCCTAAACCTACTAAACCTCTAAAAGCTAATTCTAAATAAATAAAACCTAAATGACAAATAAAAAAAAAATTTAAGCAGATATTATAAAAAAAAAACCTACACTAAACATGAACCTAAACCTAAATAAAATAAATAATAAAATTAAACTAAAATAAAATAAAATAAAACCTAAACTACAGAAATAAAATAAACTTGAATAGAAAACAAAAATAATAAAAAACAAACTTAAAATAAACCTAATAAAATTAAATAAAAAAACCTAAAGCTAAAAATAATCCTAAAATAAATAAAAATAAAACCTAAACCCTAAATAAAAAAAGCCTACATAAAATAAAAATATTAAATATTAAATATACATAAACCTAAACTATTAAAATAAATAAACTAAACCTAAACCTAAATAAACTAAACCACCTAATCAACTAAAATAAATAAATAAACTAAAATTAACCTAAACCTAAACTAAAAAATAAACCTAAACCCTATTAACCTAAACTTAAAAAATAAATAAATAAAGACTAAAATAAAACCTCTATAATAAAATAAAACTAAACTAATAATCATAAACCTGGGCTTAAACCTAAATAAACAAAACCTAAACCTAAACACTAAATGCTAAACCCAGGACCACTGACCCCGGACACCAAAACTAACCCTGACCCACCCCTGAAACCCCACTCCAATCTGGGCCACAAACCCTAAACCTACTGGGCTCAAACCCTAAAAAAAATCCTCCTCCACTCCCCAGACCCTCCTAAACCCTTAACCTAAAATAAACTCCACAAATAAATAATGAATAATAAATAAACCAATTTAATAAAAAATAAAAAGAATAAAACATAAACTAAAACAAACAAACCTAATCCTCAAGAAAATAAATTAAATAAAACTGAACTAAAGTAAAATAAATAAAATCTAAACTTAACTAAAAAACATAAATCAATTAAAAACTAAAGCTAAAATAAAAATAAAATAAACCTATAATAAAATAAAATAAAATCTAAATAAAAACCTAAACATAAATAATAAACCTAAAAATAAAACTTAAAAATAAATAAAAAAACAAAATGTGAACCCTAAGAGAAAATAAAATATAACCTAAAATAAAGCTAAAATAAAAGTAAACATACATTAAAATAAACTAAACTAAAATAAATAAAACCTAAACATAAACTAAAACTAAATAAAATAAAATAAACTAAAAATAAACCTAAACCTAAACAAAAAATAAAACTTAGAAATTAACCTAAAATAAAAATCTAAAACCCAAACATAAACCTAAAGATAAAAAGTAAAATCTAAACCTAAAAAATAAAATAAAAATAAAAAATAACTAAAAATAAACCTAAACCTAGACCTAGACTTAAAAAATAAACTAAAATAAATAACCTAAACTAAAATAAATAAACCTAAAATAAATAAATAAATAAAATCAAAATAAAATAAATTAAAATAAATAAAAATAAACTAAATACTTAAACCAACTGGTTTGCTTAATTAAAATAATGTTAAATATAAATAATAAACACTGACTACCACCCTCTCTAAACCTCTGAAACCCTAACCCTAAGATCTAACCCAAACCACTGGGCCCTAAACCCTCAACTGGGCCTAAACACACTACCTAAACCCCCAGGCCTGACCCACTAAACTGTGCTCACAGATCCACCTTCTGAGCTCTGCCCAGGCCCTGCCCAAATGAGCCACTACTGGGCTAACCTGATCCTGGGCCAGCCCAGGCCTGACCTGGGCTCAGACTGGACCACTACTACCACAATGCAGACCCACAAAACCACACCAAACCACCACTGAGCCACCAGGCCCACTAACTGACCCTGGGACCTTACAACCCCAGGCCCAGGCCTAACTAGACTGAGCCCTAGACCTGAACCACAAACCACAGGCACAGGCCCTAAGGCCCTGGCCAAGCAAACCCTGAACCCTGGTGTTGGACCCTGTGCCTAAACACATGCCCACCAGAACAGGCCCAGCCAGGCTACCTGGGTGTAACCAGATCTAGCAGTCACTCCACTGGGCCAACCTTAGACACCCTAAATCTAAACTGGGCCTTAACCCAAACCCACCCTCCCTATCCATAAACTAAAAACCTGAACCTAAACTAAAATAAAATAAATAAAAACTTAGTTAAATAAATAAAAAATAAAATAAATAATAAAGACTTTAAACTAAACCTAAACCTAAATGATAAAATAAACTAATAATAAAATAATAAATAAAATACTATTAAACTAAAAATAAAATAAACTAACAATGAAAACCTAAATAAAATAAAACTAAATGTAAAATAAAAATAAAATAAAGAAATAAAATAAAATAAAAATAAATAAAACTAAACAAAAATAAAGTTAAAAATAAAAAGAATAAAACCTAAACCCTAAACTAAAAAAAAAACTAAACTTAAAAAAAAAATAAACAAAATAAAATAAACCTAAACCTAAACTAAAATAAACTAAATTAAAATAAATAAAACCTAAACCTAAAAAAAACTAAACCTAAATACAAACCTAATCTTAATAAAATAAACTAAACTAAAAATAAACCTAAATCTAAACTAAAAAATAAAACCTAAAAATAAATCTAAATAAAATACCTAAAACCTAAACCTAAAAAAATTAAATAAAATCAAAACTTAAACCAAAAAATAAAAAATAAAGCCTAAACGTTGAAGCTAAAATAAAAATAAAACAAAACTAAAAAAATAAACCCAAACCTAAACCTAAAAAATAAACTAAAATAAAAAAACCTAAACTAAAATAAATAAATTGGAAATAAATAAACAAAATAAAAATAAAAATATACTAAATCAAAATAAAAATAAAAATAATCTATAAATCTTAACTGTGGGTTTGCTTAATTTAAAATAAATAAATCAGATAAAACAGATCTTGTCCCTAAATAACCCAGGCCACTCTGCCCAGGCCATAACCACAACCCTAAACTCCCTGAGCCCTAACACCATGATCCTTAAACCCACAAACCAACCTGGGCCCTATCCTGACCTAAACTAAAACCCTGACCACTGATCTTGAGCCACCCCACAGACCCTAAATACCTGAGCAAGGCCCTAGGCCAACCTGGAACCCTGGGCCAGGCCCTGGGACCCTAGGCCACCCAAGCTGGGCCACTTGATCATGGGCTCCATTGACACTGAGCCCTTGACTGGGCCCACTAGCCATGCCTAAACACCTGGGCCACTGCCACTGGGCCTGGGCCTTGGGCCCTGGCTCTGACTGGCCAGGCAGCTTGATTCTAAAGCTGATCCTGCAGCCCAAGACCCTGTGGCCCTGGCTAAGATGTTCCACCCAAACACTGAGCCACTAGGCAACGTTAAAACTGGCCATGACCCTGAGGCTAAATCCTGGGCCCTCCCTCCCTAAAAGACCTGATCACTGGGCCCTGGGCCCTAATAACGAGACCTCCTAAACTAAATAAAATAAATATAAAAATAAACTAAACCTAAATAAAATAAAATGTTAAAACTAAACTTAAACCTAAACCTAAAATAAAATGAATAAAACTTAAACTAAAATAAAAAATAAATAAACATAAGAATAAAATAAAATAAAATGATAACTAAATAAATACCAAAATGTTAACTTAAAAATAAACCTAAACTAAACTAAAATAAACTTAAAATAAACCTAAAATAAATTAAAACCTACTTAAAATAAACCTAAAAAAATAAAACTAGACATAAAATAAAATAAAATAAAACTAAACTACTTTAAATTAAACCAAAATAAAAAATAAACTAAACTAAAATAAATAAACTAAACTAAATAAATATGTTTATAAACAAAAATAAAATAAACTAAATAATAAATAAACTAAATAAATAAACATTTTTTTTAAAACCTAACCCTGATCCAATCCTAAAACTCTGGGCCCTAAACCTAAACCCTTAGCCTAACCCAAACTAAACCCAACCACCCTGGGCCAGCCCAAACCACCTGACCTAACTTAACCCACTGGGCCTACCCTAAACACTGGGCCCTGGGCCAACAGGCTCACAAAACACCCCACCATTACTAACACTATCCTGGGCCCTAACTCATGCTCTAAAACCCTAAATGTTAAACCCCAGACCAAAATCCTCATAAACCACGTCCACTCCTTCTTTACCAACTTGAAATGCTAAACAGGCTCAAAACCTAAACCCCACCCTAAATAATAAATAAAAATCTAAAATACTAATAAGCTAAATTAAATAAAAAAATCTTAAACTAAATAAAATAAAATAAATAAATCTAAATAAATTAAAATAAAATAAAACCTAAAACTAAATAAAATAAAATTAAAAATAAAATAACATTAAAACATAAAAAATCTAAAAATAAAATAAATAAAATAAACTAAAATAAAATAAAACTAACAAAACCTAAATAATAATAAAATAAAATAAATAAAATAAATAAAAACCTAAAAAATAAACCTAAAAATAAAACCCAAAAATAAATCAAAATAAAACATAAACCCTAAACTGAAAAAACCTAAACCTAAAATAAAATAAATAAACAAAATAAAATAAACCTAAACAATCTAAAATAAACCTAAACCTAAACCTAAAATAAATAAAATAAAATAAACTAAAATAAACCTAAATAAAATAGAAACCTAAAATAAATGTAAAATAAAACCTATAAACTAAACCTAAAAATAAAATAAAACCTAAAATAAAGATAAACCAAAACTTATATAAAATAAATATAAAACTCAACTAAAATTAAACCTAAACCTAAACTAAAAAATAACCTAAAATAAACCTATATAAAAATAAAATATAAACCTAAACTTTAAGCTAAAGTAAAATTAAAACCTAAAACCTAAAAATAAAATAAAATAAAACTCACTAAAATATAAACTGACTAAAGATAAATAAAATAAAACCTAAACTAAACTAAATAAAATAAAAATATAATGTCAAATAACAAAATAAACGATAAACTAAATAACCTAAACCTTCTGGTTTGAATTTAAAAAAAAACTCTAACCCACAAACCCTAAACCAAAATTAACCCTAAACTCACAAACCTACCCTAAACCTACACAAAACCCAAAACCCAAAACCCTAACCCAACCATAAAACCCTAAGACTAAATATTAAACTAACCCTAAACCCTAAACTAAGCCCCAAAGCATAAACCCTAAACCCACAAACCCTAAAACCCTAAACACTAAATCAATAAAACCTAAAAGAGTGGGCATAACTTGATAGTAGAAACATCCGTCATTGGGCTAGATCTGGTGTGAGAAGCGACAATTATCACAATGGTGGTGAGGGATCTAGAGGTGCTAGTGGATATCGAGGTTGTTGTCAGAGTAGTGGTGGTTATAGAAGGAGAGAGCAGGTAACAACTATGGTGGTGGTGAAGAGAGATCGAGGATATGATGGCGATGCAACTAAAGAGGTGGTTCGATGGGGTGGAGAAACTAAAGAATGACCAATCCAATCTGCTGCTTATGGAACTGTGTCTTTACAATACAGATGCTTTTATTTATCTTGGTTATTGATTTGCCCTACAGATGCTCATTTTTAGTATATGTCATCGCTTCTGTCTTAGAAAACATGGTGTGCTACTTGGTTGGTGAAATTAAAAGGAAGAAATGTTGAATCTAAAGTTATTCTCTATTAAAAAAAACTTTAAAACCTAAACCATAAACCATAAACTATAAACCTAAATTAGAACTTAAACCATAAATCTAAAACCTTAACCATAAACCCCTAAACAATAAAAAACCTAAACCCTAAACACTTAACCCTAAACCCCAAATCCTAAACCCTAAATCCTAAATTATAAACCCTAAACACTAAACCCTAAAACCTAAACCCTAAATCCAAAAACCCTACACCCTAAACCCTAAAACTTACAACCCTAAACCCTAAACCCTAAACCCTAAAGCCCAAACCCTAAATAATAAATCCTAAACCCTAAACTGACCCTAAACCATAAACTAAACCTAAACTCTAAACTCTAAACTAACTTGCCACTTAAAACCTTAAACTCTAAAATAGGCCTAAACCCTAAACCTAAAAAAAACTAAATATAAAAATAAAATAAATAAAATAAAACCTAACTAAAATAAAATAAAAAATAAAATAAAAACTTGAACTAAAACTAAACTATAAAAGTAAAATAAAAATAAAAGTAAACTAAAAGAAAATAAATAAAACCTAAACTAAACTAAACTAATAAAACCTAAATAACATAAAACTAAGATAAAATAAACCTAAATTAAAAATAAATGAAATTAAATAAAACAAACCTAAAACTAAATGTAAAATTAAAAAATAAAACCTAAACCCTAAACTAAAAAACCTAAACCTAAAATAAGAATAAAATAAACAAAATAAAATAAACCTAAATCTAAAAAATAAATTAAAAAAAATAAACTAAACCTAAGCCTAAATAAATTATAAAATAAACTAAAATAAACCCACCTAAAATAAACCTAAAATATAACTAAAATAAAACTTAAAACCTACCTAAAATAAAACAAAATCCTAAACCTAATCCTAAAATAAAATAAATCCTAAAATAAAATAAAATAAAACTCACTAAAATAAATCTAAACTTAAAGAAATAAAAAAATAAAATCTACTAAATAAATAAACTTAAATAAACTAAACTAAAATAAAATAAATTAAACTCAAATAAATTAAAGATAAATAAATCCTAAACCTACTTGGTTTGCTTTAAAACCCAAACAAATCCTAAACCCTAAATCTAAAACCTAAACACACCCTACTACCCTCCAACCTCTCTAAACCCTAAAATCTTAACCCTAAACCCTAAAGCACCACTAAATCCTGACCCTAAACCCAAAACAAACCAATCTCTAAACCATACCCTAACCACCCTAAACCCTAAACCATCATAACCCACACCTACAAAAACCCATACAACCCTAAACTAACCATAAACCTTAAGCCCTAAACTAACCCTAAACCATAAGAATGGGTTGAACCTTGATGGCAGGAACATGACTATCAACTAGGCTTAGCCTAGATCTATCGGTGGTGAAGGCGGAGGAGGCAGTTATTGCATTGGTGATGGGGGATCTGAAGGTGCTGGTGGATATGGAGGTAGTGGTTGGAGTAAAGGTGGATGTAGAGCCAGGAGGAGTGACGAAGGTTATAGCCATGGAGGTGGCAGAAGGAGAGATCTAGGATATGATGGAGGATCCCACTACTCGAGAGGTGAGGGTGGTTCTCATGGGACCCAGAGAAACTGAAGAATGGTTGATCTGATCTATTACTTATGGAACTATGTCTTTATAGTAGAAATTGTTGTACTTATCTTGGGTTTTTGATTTACTCTATGAATGCTTATTTTTGATCTATGTTGTCATTTATCTATTAGAAAACTTAGGGTGCTACTTGGTTGATGAAATTAAAAGAGAAATGTTAAAAAATAAGCCTTAAAAATAAAATACCTAAACTAAAACTTAAACTCTAAGCATAAAACCTAAACAATAAACCCTAAACCTAAAAACTTTAAACCCTAAACACTAAGCTAAACCCTAAACCTAAACCAAAATCTTAAAAACCACAAACCCTAAACCTAAATCCTTAAAACCCAAAACCCTAAACCCTAAAACCACCTTAAATTCTAAACCCTAAACCCCAAACCCTAAACCCTAAACCCTAAACCACAAACCTACCATAAACCCTAACCAATAACCATACCCAAACCTAACCATAAATCTAACCATAAAACCTGCACCTAAACTTGAATAAAGATGTCATTAGAGTAGATCTAAAGAATTACTTATTCTAACATAGTTATGGTAGCTAAAGAAAATGTCTTCAAGAGACTTTTCCTTGATTACTAGAATTTGAATACCCTAAACCCAAACCCTAAATCATATTATAATACAGTATATTATAATATAATGTAGCATCATATATTTTAGCATGTAGTGATGTGTTTTTGGATGTTATAAGATGTTTTGAAATGTTTTACTATATTATGGTATTGTGTCATATAGTCTATATTATTATAAATCATAAAAATATTGATTTAATAAATCAGATGATGAAATTTATTAAATTTGAAGTGGGAATTATGTTGTAGTACCAAAGGTGCGCTATGCCACTTATAGTCTAAAAAGTAAGATTTTATGTTCAAAATAAAGTTTGTATGTTGTAGCATAGTACAACATCATATATCATAATATATTATTTTATGCTTTTTATATTATTTTAGTATCTTTAAAAGTTTTAGAGTTAGTTTAGGTTAGATTTAGATTTTAGTTTAGATTTTTTATTTTGTTTTCAGATTTAGTTTAGATTTAGTTTAGTTTTGATTTAGATTTTAGTTTATTTTTAGATTTAGTTTAGATTTTTTAGATTTAACTTTAGTTTTGTTTAGAGTTTATTTTAGTTTAAATTTTTTTGTTTCGATTTATTTAGTTTAGATTTTAAATTTTAGTTTAGTTTAGGGTTTAGATTTTATATTTAGACTTTAGTTTAGTTTTTTTTTTTAGAGTTTAGATTTTTAGTTTATTTAGTTTTTAGATTTTAGATTTAGTTTAATTTTTTTTAGATTTTGTTTAGATTTTAGATTTAGTTTATTTAGTTTAAATTTAGTTTAGTTTAGTTTAGATTTTAGATTTTAGATTTAGTTTACATTTAGTTTAGATTTAAGTTTTGTTTAGATTTTGTTTTATATTTTGTTTAGATTTTTAGATTTAGTTTAGACTTACTTTAGTTTAGTTTAGTTTAGATTTAGTTTAGAATTAGTTTAGATTTGGATTTTAGTTCAAATTTTTAGATTTAGTTTAGATTTTAGAATTTAGATTTAGTTTAGTTTAGATTTAGGTTTAGAGTTTAGATTTAGTTTAGATTTAGATTTAAGGTTCATATTTAATTTAGTTTAGTTTAAGAGATTTGTTCTCTGTTAAAAAAATAAACCTTAAACCCTTAACCTAAACCTAAACCCTAAACCTAAAAATAAACCCTAAAACCTTAAACCCTGCACCTTAAACCCTAAACCCTAAACCCTTAACATCCCTAAACCTCCTAAACCATAAATCCTACCTTCCTCACTAAACCCTAAACCTAAACCCTAAATCCTACCCACCCAACCCTAAACTCTAAAATCTACCACAACATTAAAACCCTAAACCTAAACCTAAAACCTACCCTAAACTATCCCTAAACCCCACCACCCTAAATCCTGCCCAAACTAAACCCTACTAGACCCTAAACTAAAACCACACTAAACCTAAAATTTGGATATCATTGGGAGTAGATCTAATACTATTCCTATCATGGTTATGGTAGCTAAAAATGTATTCAAGAGACTTTTCTATTAGAGATTTCAATACCCTAAATCATATTATAATACCATATATTATAGTATAATGTAGCATCATATATTTGAGCATGTAGTGATGTGTTTTTGGATGTTATAAGATATTTTGAAATTTTTTAGTATATTATGGTATTGTGCCCTATAGTCTATATTAATATAAATCATAAAAAATATTGATTGTATAAATTAGATGATGAAATTTGTTAAATTTGAAGTGGGCATTATGTTGTAGTGCCAAAGGTGTGCTATGCCACTTGTACTCTGAAAAGTAAGATTTTATGTTTAAAATAAATATTATATGTTGTAGCATAGTATATCATCATATATCATAATATATTGTTCTCCACATTTTAAATTATTTTAGTATTTTACAATCATGCAGTCGAGCCTACACTAAAAATACTGAATTATAGGTTGAGATGATGGGATTTGGCCAAATTTAAGGTAAGCTTTAGGGAACATCATTGGGGGTGTGCTATGGTGTGTCATTTAATCAAAAGAATGGAATTTTGCATCCAAAATAAATGTTCATTTTTCAACCAAATTTTATAAATATTTTTCTTAAAGTGATTCATTTTAAAGTGTAGTGTAAGATAATATATTATATGAAAGCATATCAAAATATGATATACATAAAAACATAAATTCACATATATATGAATGTTGTAGTGTGTTACTAAATGTTATTGTACATTTTAGTCTGTTTTACTTTTGTTATAATACATTGGGTCAAAACTCATAAAAATGTTAATTTAAAGGTTGACATGGGAGAATTTGGCCAAATTCATTACACACACTAAGAAGCAACACCAAAATTATGCTATTTTGTACCATTTCTAATAGAAAAATAACAAATTTACATTCAAAATGAACATTATTCATATTTTAAGAAAAAGTTATTGTTTGTTCCTTGATTGATGAGGTGTAATGTTGGACAATATATTATATTATAGCAAATTATAATATAATCATATATTATAATCTAATATAATGTGTTAATTCACACTATAATATGTTTAGCATGATATTCTTTAGTTAGTTTGAACTTGCACCATGAGAAATCATAAAATGTTAATTGCAATGTTAAGATGATGTAATTTGAACGAATACATTGTTAGGATTTTGGTTAAAGTATTAAAGGTGTACATAAAAGAAGAAATAAGATTTGATGAGAATTTCATGTCAAGGACATGGAGGGAGATCCGCTAGGGGATCACACATGCATTGGACATGACATGTGAGGGGTCTATGTCGAGGGCCTAACAGAGGAAAATCTACTAGAGATAAGGTTTGAATTTGATTTGTTTATATGATTTATGTAAATAAGATCAATTGTTAATAAGAATCTATAATCCATCAGGGATTAAGATCGAATCAACTTTAATTTATTTTGTTTTAATTTGTGTGGAAGCATATCTGCTAGAGATATGGGCTCAAGTTCATTAGGGATCGGGTATATGAGCCTTCCACTCGGGAAGCAGGTTCAGGCTATCCGCTGGGGATTAGGATTTGAGTTTGATTTCATAGAATTATTTGGGTATTTATCCACTAGGGATAAGAGTTTGGTTAGATTTCTATGATTTAGACTCTACTAGGGGAGTTGGTTTAATTTTACTCCACCAGGGAGGTTGGTTTTGAATTTGATTTGTTCTCTTGAATTGTTTATATATGATTTAGGGCTCCACTGGGGAGAAGGGTGTGATTTAACTCCATTGGGAAAATCATATTGAGTTTAATTTAATCTGAGTTAATATATAAAACCTATTGGTGTACGATGGACCCACTGAGAAGGGGCTATATCAGCCTTGACCTACCTTAGGTTCATAAATCTAAAGGGATAGTCTATTGGTTGTGGGGTAGAGCTAGCCAACCTAAGGGGTTTTCTTTGATGTGCAACGGTTGTGCTAGGAAGAAGGTATAGCAGACTTACATCTTCCAAAGCAAGGAAAAACTGCTGGGGTGACCTGTTGGATTCACAATAAATTAAACATGACCTAGGCGACTTAGTGAATGCTGGGGACTTATGTCAACTCAAAAGTAGTCAGGATTAATTTTATTTTAATTTCATGTGATTTGATATGGCTTATTTGGTTTAGTTTGATTTTGAATTGAGGGCATATCTGCTGGGGATGCGACCTTAATCGAATTTAATAGATTTAATTTATGGATCATGTCGGTGTGTAATGGACCGACTGAGAAGGGGATATATCGGACTTGTCCTTCCTCAGATTTACAAATCCAAACAGATAGTCTACTGGCTGTGGGTAGACCTGGCCAACCTAAGGGGTTTCCTTTTAGTGTGCAACAAATGTGCTAAGAAGAAGGTGTAGCAGACTTACATCTTCTAAAGCAGGGAAAAGTTGCTAGGGTGACCTGTTGTTAGCACAACAAATCAAACCCGACTTAGGGTTGACTACTGAGTGAATGCCTCTGGGGACTTATATCAACCCAAGAGTAGTCAGACGATTCCTATTGGAAGTTTTGTTGACACTGCCCTAAAGATAGGATGTCTGCTTA
The DNA here is from genome assembly GCA_021442155.1 of Cymbidium sinense. NCBI lineage: Eukaryota > Viridiplantae > Streptophyta > Magnoliopsida > Asparagales > Orchidaceae > Cymbidium > Cymbidium sinense. The sequence continues at coordinate 173,375,998 of CM038214.1, forward strand.
GGAAAAAGTATCATTAGGGGTGTCCTCCTAATCCACAAGTGAATATATATTTTATTTATATGTTTACATGGACCCTGTTGGTGTGCAAGGGACCAAATGGAGAAGGGCTATGTTTATGGACCTGGTGTGCGGGACCATGAGAAGGGGCTAGGCCTTGACCTATCTCATTTCTTGGACCGGGAGAATGCACATCCATGGGGATGGATTCTCCAACCAAGTGTACTCGAAAAGGGGAACCATTGACAAGTAACTGTAGTGTCTAAATGGGGTCAGAAAGGACATGATCCAAATATAGTGCCCATAGGGGAGGTGCTAAGGGGCATTATCCTGAGCCCCATAAAAGAAAGCCTATAGGTGTACGGTGGCCAACTCAAGGAGAAAGCATAGCAGACTTACATCTACCATGAATGGTGTATTCTAAGGCATGAGAACCAACCAACCTAATGTGTATCCGTTAGCATGGGTGGTGTATCCATTAGCATAATAAGAACCTACCAACCTAACATGCCCGTCAATGTACAATGATCAATCTAGAAAGAAAGTATGTAGGCTCACAACTTTCCAAAACCGATCATCAAGATAGTCATCATAGATGTTATCTGACCTAGAGCAACTACTAAGCGGGTTGCCTCGAGGAAGGACTAGACCCATACTTGAAGTAGTCAGGAGGGATGGAGCCACTAGTGGACTTATCCTAAACTTCAAATATACTCAACCTAATCAGTGCATGAAGGCTAATCTAAGAAGAAAGCATTGCAGACTCACATCCTCTTAAATGAAGCCAACATGAGGTAGCTTACCAGCCATGCAATAAGGCCTACCAAACTAACAAGGTGCTCGTCAGTGTGCAATGGCCAAGTAAAGAAGGAAAGTGTAGCAGACTTACATCCTCCAAAGCAAGAAAACCATTGGGGTGACACACTAGTAGGGTAGTACGTCAGCCTGACCTAGAGCAGCTATTGAGTGAGTGTTGCAGGGGGTGTTATATCAACTCAGAGTAGCCCGAGAGAAAAGATATGTGTTTATTTTATATGTTTGTGTGTAGTTTGTGTTTGTGTTGTGTCGATGAAGGATAGGATGCCACTCGAGTTCCTTACACCTATCCTAAACACATCATGGCGAATTCACAAACAAGAATACTGTCAACATGGAAGAGATTGAATTCAAAAAGAAATTTTCATTTATGATAATTATTTTCAAACATGATTTATTTTTTTTAAGTAGAGCCCATTGATTGGAAGCATTGGGAGCTCTCCTTATGATTAATAAGCTAATGAGATCCTCCTTGGTAGGCCATCTTTATGACAAAAGGACCTTCCCAAGTGAGTTCAAACATGCCTCCCATCTTACGTGGGCACAATCTCCTTAGAACTAAAATAAGCTCTCCAACTTGAAAAGTTCTAGGATGGATAAACTTAATGTGAGCTTGAATCATTTGAGCTTTGTACAACTAGACATTTTGGCATGCCCACAAGCATCTCTCCTCCAAACCTTCAAGCTTTTCTAATCGCAACTTGACATTTTGCTCTATTGTGATCTTGCTACCCACAACTACCCTTAGTGATGGGAGTTGGACTTCTAATGGTAGAATAGCTTCAGAACCATACACTAAGAAGAAAGGAGTAGACTATGTTAGAGTTCTATATATGGTGTGGTAGGCCCACAAGGCTTCAACTAAATGCTCATGCCACTATCGCTTGTTGTTGTCGAGTGTCTTCTTATTTGGATGATAGTTTTGTTGAAGGCTTCTCTAAGCCATTTGCCCTCAGTAGTTGATGGTAGAATATCTTCAATCTATGTTATGTCTTTGGCAAAGTTGTTGATCTCGGTGCTCTTGAATGTACCATTATCAAATATAATTCATCGAGACACTTCAAACCTATATACGATATGGTTCTTAAAAAATTGAAGCACATGCTAAGATGTGACCTCTCTGAGCAGAATCGTCTTCCCCATTTGGAAAAGTAGTCAGTAGCAGCTAAGATGAACCGATGACCCTTGTAAGAAGGAAGATCAATTGGACCCACTATGTCGATACCCCAACACTCGAATGGCCATAAGGCCAATGTGGGATTTAGAATGTTGGGTGCTTACTGTAGGACCACATCATGTATTTGACATTGGTGGCATCGCCAAGCTGTATCCATGCAATCTTTGATCATCAACGTAGTATCCTAGTCTCTAATTTTGGCTTTCATCTTGACTAGAATGGTTGGCTCCACATAATCTTGAGTGTACCTCGGTCGATCTTATGGCTACATGTTTGTTTAAACAATGTAACCACATATGGTCGAAAGATTGCTAGTACAAGACACCATCTACAAGAGCATAGAAAAGTGCTCTCTGCTTCATCTGATGGGCTTGGGACTTCTCTTGAGGTAGTTTGTTTTATTTAAATAATCCATGAATGGTTGCCTCCAATATAACTCCTCATCTTTTTTCGTAATGGTAACCACTCCTTCAAGAGAGTACTTTTTGATGAGTTCAATATCAATAAGGGATAAGACTTGTCTATTTTGGACCTTTATTTATATGGACTCATCATCCTTGGCAAGCTTGGCTAAAGAATATGCTACAATGTTCTCTCCTCAAAGAATCTTATAAATGGTAACCTGGGATTTGCACCAACAACTCCATGTTCTTATGGAAGTGATGGAGCTTGGGCTTTATAACCATAGATCCAATGATTTGGTGATAACTAGTTGAGAATCAAGATGTCGATGTTGGATGGTTGAGTAAAGTCTAACTCAAGAGTAATTAGAGCCTTATATTTGGCTTCTTCATTGGTACAAGGATTGAGATGATATGAGAATCTCATCACATCATGGTCGGAGTAAAGAGACTATTCCTACCCCTACCTTTCATAGAATAATAGATTGTGGTTCTTCTCCTCTTTGAGAGGAAGTCGCACCATCAAAGTAAATCTCTGAGTGGTGAATGCTAGTATCCCCTAAGTTCATGATTAGTTCATCGGGGAGATCATCACTAAGTAGAGAGTCAGCAAGAAGTTGGTGTGCTGCTAAGAAATCTGCTAGCACTTGTCCTTTCATCGAATGGAGGGGTACGAAGGTAATGTCAAACTGCGAGAGGATCATGGTCCATTGTGCCAACCATCCAAATAGTGTCGACCATGTCATGAGATACTATAATGGATTGATCCTAAAGATTAAGTTCACCTTATGAGAAAGCATGTAATGTTGTAGCTTTTGGGATGCAAAGATTAAAGCTAGGCAATGCTTCTCAATGGGTGGATAATTAGCCTCAGAGATTAGACGATAGCTGAGGTAGTAGAGTGCATTTTCCTTCCTTCATCATTGGCTTGGGCAAACAAAGCACCAAGGGAGTCATCTAATGTAATGTAATGTATGATTGGATAGGGCTAGAACCAACGCATCATCGGTAATGGTTGATGTCTTCAAGGCATGCTCACACTTGTCATCCAACTTAAACTTGGCATACTTTTGGCAAGTCGAGAATATCGACATCTTCTTAATAGGTTGGATATAATGCATTTTAGATATGCCAACCACCCTTGGAATGTCTGAGTTGAGTTAAACTTTAAGAAGGGGCATTTCTAATATCGCCTTGATCTTCTCTATATCAATTTTGATTCCGTAATGTCAGACAACAAACCCAAGGAATTACTCTGAAGCTACTCTGAATGAACACTTCAAGGGGTTGACTTTGAGGTTAAATTATCTTAACTATTCGAAAACTACTCTCAAGTCTAAGTGATGGTATTCCTATTTTTAACTTTTGACCAAAAGATCATCGACATAGAACTTGACTTGATGATGAATGAGTTTATCAAAGATTCTAGTCATAGCTCTCCGGTATGTAGTGCATTTTAAGGTCGAAAGGCATGACCTTATAGCAATAGATTCGACGGGTTCTAAAAGCGTGTTTCTTTCATCTTGGGGCCATCATTATTTGGTTATATCATGAGCCATCCATGAAAGAGAAGGCTGCATGAGATGAGGTAATGTCCACCATCAGCTCCGGGATTAGTAGTAGAAATTCATCTTTTGGACATGCCTTATTTAAATCCCTAAAATTGACGTATACGTGAATTTGGCCATTCTTTTTTTAACTGGGATGACGTTGGCTAACCAGGTAGGGTATTTTTCTTCCGAGATGAAGCCAACATCAATCAGTTTCTTGACTTTAGAAATGACCTATTGTTCTATGTCTAATCACATGCATCTAGGCGCTTGCTTGATAGGGTTAGCAGAAGGCTCTATTGCTAGTTTATGGACCACTACGTCAGGAGCCAATCCGTGCATCTCTTCATAACTCCATGCAAAATAGTCCTTAAACTCACCAATAGCCTAACTAAGTCATTGGTTTCAATTTCATTCAATAAAGAACTGATGTATGGATAATCTTCTTCAATTCTTAAGTTGATTTCCTTGAGCACCGATGGTTGAGTTGATCTCTTCTTCAAACTCGGCGGCACCTTTGACTTTATAATCATTTAGATCATGAAGTTTTAAGCATAGCTCCTCATATGATTTAATGTGATTTGAAAATAACCTATCGATTCCAAATGTTTGATGATGACTAAGAAGAATTGTCATCTTCATTGGACCCTTATACCAATCTAGTCGATCTTGATTGAGAGCTTTTGCATTTGTTCTTCCATGTTCTACAAGTAGACCTATGTTTTAGTAAAACTAATAAACTAATAAAACTAATAAACCTAATAAACAATACCATAATCCTAAACTAATAACTAATAACTAAACTAAAACTAAAATCTAATAAACTAAACCTAAACCTAAACCTAAACCTTGAACCTAAACCTTAAACCCTAAACTAATAACTAAACTGACTAAACTAAATAATAACTAAACTAAAATACACTAAATTAATAAACTAATAACTAAACTAATAACTAAACTAAACTAATAAACTACTAATAAACTAAACTAAAAACTAATAAAAATTAACTATAAACTAAACTGTAACCCTAAAACCTAACTGATAACTGAACTAAACTAAACTAAACTAACTAAAAAATAAAACTAAACTAAACTAAACCCTAAACCCCTAAACCCTAAACCCTAAACCCTAAACTAAAACTAACTAAACTAAAACTCATAAACTAAACTAATAAACTAATAATGCTAATAATAACCTAAACTAACTAATACACCAACTAAATAAATAAACTAAACTAACTAAAACCTAAACCCTAAACATAAACCAACTCTAAAACTAAAACAAATAAAACTAAAATAACTAAAATAATAAACTAACTAAACCAAACTAAACCTAAACCCCTAAACCTAAACCTAATAACCAACTAAAACTAAAACTAACTAAAACCTAATAAACTAATAAACTAATAAAACCAATGACTAAACTAAACTAACAACAACTAAAACCTAATCTAAACCTAAACCTTAAACCTAAACCCTAAATTAAAAACTAAAACTAATAAAACTAAAAAACATAAACTTAAACTAATAAACTAAACTAAACTAAACTAAATAACTAATAAACTAAAACTAAAACTAAACCTAATAAACTAAACTAACTAAATCTAAACCTAAACTAACTAAATAAACACTAAACCTATAAAAAAAAAAACTAAAACTAATAACTAATAATAACTAAAACTAATAATAAACTAATTAAAAAAAACTAAAACCTAAAACTAAACTAAATAACTAACTAAACAAAATAAAAATAACTAAACTAAAAAAACCTAAACCCTAATCCCTAATAACTAAATCCTAACTAGACTAAACTAGTAAAACTAACCTCAACTAACTAAAACTAACTAACTAACTAACTAACTACTAAAACTAATTAATATAACTAATAAAACTAAAACTAACTAATAACTAATAAAACTAAACTAAAACTAAACTAAACTAACTAACCTAAACCCTAAACTCTAAACCTAAATCATAAACACTAAACCCTAAACCTAAATTAAAACTAAACTAATAACTAAACTAAACCAAATAAAGTAACTAAACTAAACTTAATAAACTAAGTAAATTAATAAAACTAATAACTAAACTAACAACTAAACTAACTAACTAATAATTAAGCTAAAACTAATAACCTAAACCTAAACCTTAAACCTAAACTAAACCCTAAACTCTAAACTAACTAATAACTAAACTAATAACTAACTAACCTAATAATTAAACTAATAAAACTAACTAACTAATAAACTAAAACTAAATAAACTAACTAATAACTAATTAACAAAACCTAAAACTAAACTAAAACTAATAAAACTAAACCTAAACTAATAACTAAACCTAAACCTAAACCTAATAAAACTAAATTATTTAAACCAAAACAAATTAATAACCTAAACCTAAATCCCAAACCTAACTAAACTAAACTAAACTAAACTATACCAAAACCTAATAACCCTAAACTAAACTAACTAAACTAATAACTAAACTAATAACTAAACTAAAACTAATAACTAAACCTAAACCTAAACCTAAACTAAAACTAATAAAACTAAACTAAACCTAAACTAAAACTAAACCTAAACCTAAAACTAAACTAAATAAACTAAAACTAATAACTAAATAACTAAAACCTAAACTAAAACTAAAATTAAAGCTAAACCCTAAACCTAAACTAACTAACTAATAAACCAACCTAAACTAAAATTCAAAATTAACTAACAAAACTAATAATAACTAATAACTAAACTAAAACTAAAACTAAAACTCAAACTAAAACTAAAACTAACGCTAACTAAAATAATAAACCTAAACCCTAAACCTAAACCTAAACCTAAACCTAAACGAAAAACTAAACTAACTAAACTAACTAATAACTAATAAGCTAACCAAACTAAAACCCAATAACTAAACTAAACTAAACTAAACATGAACCCTAAACCCCAAATCTAAACCCCTAAACCCTAAACCCTAAACCCTAAAATGAAAACTAAAACTAAACTAAAAACTAAACTAAACCTAAACCCAAAACCCTAAACCAATAACTAAACTAATAAAAATTAAACTAACTAAACAAACCTAAACTAAAACTAATAAACTAATAACTAATAAATAATTAATAAACTAACTAATAAACTAATAAACCTAAACCCTAAACCATAAACTAAACTAAACTAATAAACTAATAACTAAACTAAACAAAATCTAATAAAACTAAACTAATAAATTGATAAACTAGAAACCTAACTAAACCCTAAACCCTAAACCCTAAACTCTAATCCTAAACACTAAACCTAAACCTAACTAAACGAAAAACTAAACTTAATAAACTAATAAAACCCAAATAACTAATAAACTAAACCAAAGTTAATAACTAAACTAAACTAAAAAAAAAACTAAACTAACTAAACTAAACTAAAACATAAACTAAAAAATAATAATAAAACTAATAAAACTAAAACTAATAAATCTAATAAAACTAACCTAAACCCTAAACGCTAAACCTAAACCTAAAACTAAACTAAAAACTAAAACTAAACAAACCTAAAAACTAAACTAAACTAAACTAAAACTAAACTAACAAACTAAAACTAAAAAATTAAACCTAACTAATTAACTAAACTAAATTTAAAACTAAACTAATAATAAAACTCATAAACTAACTAATCTAAATAAAACTAATAAATGAAAATAACTAATAAAACTAATAAATGAAAATAGCTAATAAAACTAATAATAAACCTTAAACATAAACTAACTAAAAAAACCTAAACCTAAAAATAAATAACATAATCTAATAAACCTAAACCTAAACCTAAACCTAAACCCCTCTAAAACCTAAACTAGCCTAAACCTAAACCTAAACTAATAACTAACTAATAATTAAACAAAACCTAAACCTAAACTTAAACCTAAACCTAGACTAAACTAAAACTAAACCTAAAACCTAACTAACTAAACTAAACTAAAATCTAAACTAATTAATTAACTAAAAACTAAACTAATAACTAAAACTAAACTAAACTTAAACCCTAAAACCCTAAACCCCCCTAAAACCTAAACTAAAAACTAATAAATAAAACTAATAACCTAACTAAACTAAACTAATAAACTAATAAGACTAACTAAACTAATAAAACTAATAAAATTAACTAACTAAACTAAAACTAAACTAATGAAACTAACTAAACTAACTAAACTAATAAATAAAACCTAAACTAATAACTAAACTAAACAAAGCTAAACTTAAACCTAAAAAACTAATAACTAAACCTAAACCCAAAACCTAAATAAAACTAAAACTAAACTAAAACTAATAAACTAAACTAATAATAAAATGAATAACTAATAATAACTAATAACTAAACTAATAATATACTAATTAAACTAAACTAAATAAATAACTAATAACTAATCAACTAATCAACTAATAAAACCTAATAACTAACTAAACCTAACTAACTAACTAAATTAATAATTAAAATTAATAATTAAAACTAAACCCTAAACCTAAACCCAAACCTAAACCAAACCTAAACTAATAACTAATAAAACTAAACATAATTTAAACTAAAAGTAACTAAACTAACTAAAAAGCTAATTAATTGACTAACTAAAAAACTAACTAAACTAACTAAAAACCCTAAACCTAACTAACTAATAAACTAAACTAATAACTAAAAACTAAAAACTAAACTAACTAACAAAACTAAACTAAACTAATTAATAAACCCTAAACCCTTAGCCTAAACCTAAACCTAAACTAACTAAACTAAACCTAAACCCTGAACCATAACTAAACTAATAACTAAACTAAACTAAATAAAAAATAGCACTAAATAAAAACCTAACTAAACTATAACTAAACTAACTAAACTAATAAATATCTAAACCTAAAGTAAACCCAAACCCTAAACCCTAAACCAAAAACTAATTAAACTAAACTAACTAAAACTAATAATAACTAAAACTAATAAAGCTAATAACCAACCTAAACCTAACAAACTAATAACTAAACCAATTAACTAACTAAAAAACTACTAATAACTAAACCTAATAATAACAAAACTAATACCTAAACTAAACTAACTAAACTTACTAAACTAATACTAACTAATAAACTAATAACAAAAAACTAAATAATAATAAAAATTAATAACCAAAACTAAAAAACTAATAAAACCTAAACTAAACCTAATAAACTAATAAGTAACAATAAAAAACCTAAAACCTAAACCTAAACTAATAAATAATGAAACTAATAAATTAATAGAACTAAAACTAACTAAACCTAAACCTAAACCTAAACCCCTAATAATAAAAACTAAAACCTAAACCTAACTAATAACTAAACTAAACCTAAACCATAAACCCTAAGCCTAAACCCTAAACAAAACTAATAACTAAACTAACTAATAATAACTAATAAAATTAAACTAAATTAAACTAATAAATTATTAAAACTAAAACTAATAACTAAACTAAAAACAAAAACTAAACTAAGTAAACCTAATAAAATAAAATAACTAAAACTAAAACTAAACTAATAACTAACTAACTAAAAACTTAAAATAAACTGATAACTAAATTAAACCTAAAACTAACCAAAAAACTAATAAAATTAAACTAACTAAACTAATAAATAACTAATAAACTAAACTAAAACTAACTAAACTAAACCCTAAACTAACTAATAACTAATAACTAAATAAATTAACTAATAAACTAATAATAATTAAAACCTAAACTAATAACTAAAACTAAATAACCTAAACCCTAAACCCTAAACCTAAATGCTAAACCCTAAACTAAAACCTAAATTAATAATAATAAACAAATAATTAATAAGTAATGAAAAATAATAACTAAAACTAAACCAAACTAACTAAATTACTAAACTAACTAAATTAATTAAGCTAACTAATAATAACTAATAAACCTAATAAACTGAATTTAAAACTAAAACATACTCCTTAAATGAAAACCTAATCCCTAAACTTAAACTAAAATTTAAAAAAACCTAATCCCTAAAAAACTAACTAAAAACTTAAACCCTAAACCCTAAATTAATAACTAATAACTAACTAAACTAACTAAATAAAAAACTAAACCTAATTAAACTAAAAGCTAAATAACTAAACTAAATAACTAATAAAACTAGCTAAAACTAATAAAACTAACTAAAACTAATAAAACTAATACAACTAACTAATAATTAAAACTAACTAAATCAAAGCTAAACTAAACAAACTAACCTAACTAACTAACTAACTAACCTAGATTAAAACTAAACTAATAATAACTAAACCTAAACCCTAAACCCTAAATAACTAAAACTAACTAAACTAAAAACTCTAAACTCTAAACCTAACTAAAACTAATAAACTAAACTAAACCTAAACCCCTAAACCTAAACTAATAACTAATAAACTAACTAAAATTGATAACCAAACTAATAACTAAAACTAAAACTAAACTAAAACTAAACTAATAATTAAAACTAAATAAATTAAACTAAATAACTAAACCTAACTAACTAACTAACTAATAAAACTTAACTAACTAAAACTAACTAATAATCTATACTAAACCTAAACCCTAAATCCTAATCCTAAACTACTAACTAACTAACTAACTAAACTAACTAATAATAGAACCACTAAAAATAATAACTAAACTAAAAACTAAACCTAAACTCTAAACTAAAAACTAATAAAACTACCTAACTAATAACTTAAACCCTAAACCCCTTAATAAAATATAAACTAATAACTAAACTAAAACTAATATTAGCTAACCAAAACCCTAAACCCTTAAGGCTAAACCTCTAAACCTAATCCTTAAACCCTAAACCATAAAACATAAACCCTAAACCCTAAACCCTAAACCCCCTAAACTAAACCCTAAACCCTAAACCCAAAACTAATAACTAATAACTAACTAATAACTAATAACTAAAACCTAAATAACTAAACTAAAAGCTATCTAAACTAAAACTAACTAATATAAACTAATAACTAACTAAATAAAACCTAAACCCTAAACTAACCTAATAAACTATAATAACTAAAAACTAAACCTAAACTAAACTAAACTAATAAAACTAACTAAATTAATATAACTAATAACTAAACTAATAACCAAACCTAAAAATAATTAAATTAAACCTAAACCCTAAATGAATAACTAATTAAACTAAACCTAACTAATAAACTAAAAATTAACTAAACTGACTAAACTAATAATTAAACTAACTAAACTAATAAACTAAACTAAACTACCTAAATAACTACACTAAAACCTAAAAAAACAAAACTAACTAAACTAAATAAAACCTAATTAAACTGACTAAACCCTAAACCCTAAACCTAATTAAAACTAACTGAACTAACAAAATAATAACTAAACTAAAAAACTAATAACTAACTAAACTAAATCTAACTAACTAAACCTAATAATAAAACTAAACTAAACCCTAAACACTAAAATTAAACTAATTAAACTAAACTAAAAACATTAGCCAAAACCTAAACCTAACTAATAGAATAAACTAAACCTAACCCTAAAGCCCCCTAAACTAATAAACTAATAAACCTAAACCCTAACAAAACTAATTGTGCCTTATTTAATAATTATTGGTTAAACCATTGGCCATTAACTTTGGTGGAGCATCTTAGTAGAACTCTCTCGGATCATGCTCCTCTTTTGATTTCTATTAAGGATGTTATTCATAATAATAATGTCATTTAAAACTTTTGTTTTCAAAATATGTGCTTAAAAGATAAAAGATTTCTTGTTGTTATTGCCTATGATTGGTGTGCTCCTCTTTCTTCTGATGATTCTGGATTTTGTATGATGAGATTTTGGCTTAAGCTTAAAAGGTTTAAGCATAATATCACTTGGTGGAATAGAAACTACTTTAAAAATCTTTTTGATAATATCATAAATATGGAACAAAGGGTGAAAGATTTGGAAGAACTGGTTATTACTGATTCTTCTTTTGGTTTTAACCTTGCTGAAGCTAAAGATAATCTCATTAAGTTTCAGGATATGGAGGAGACATATTGGAGACAAAAAGCTGCCTCTAAGCATTTTTCTAACTGGAAAGAAACACTAAATATTTTCATGCTTTGGTAATGAAAAGGTGTGTTCTTGGTCGCATTCATAAAATCAAGAATTTGGATGGTTCTTGGCTTACAAAAAAGGGGATATAGTCTCTTCTGCTCTTAGTTTCATTAAAAATATTTTAAATAAAAATTGTCAACCTGAGCATTTATCTAATCCCTCTATCATTCCTTCTATTATGTCTAGAAAGGATAATGAGTGCTTGGTTGCTCCTCCTTCTGATGAAGAAATTTTTAATATTCATAATGGTATGAATGTTGATTATAGGACGATGGTTACACTACTTTATTCTTTCAAAAAGCTTGGTTTATTTTTAAAGCTGACCTTGTTAATGCTTGTTAAGGATTTTTTTCAAAGGAATTATATTCCTAAATATTTTACTAGCACTTCTATTTTTCTTATTCTTAAGAAATATAATTGTGACTTTTGGAATGACTTTTGACTTATTAGTCTTTGTACTTCTTTTTAATAAATTGATTTCTAAAATTTTGACTAATAGGCTTAGTAAGTTTCTTCCTAAGATTATCTCACCAAATCAAACTAGCTTTGCGAAAGGTAGAACTATTCTGGATAACATCTTGCTTACTCAAGAACTGATTCATGATTTGAATGTTAAAACTAGAGGTGGCAATTTACTTCTTAAGCTTTCCATCACCAAAGCTTATGATAACATTTCTTGGGATTTTCTAAATAGCATTTTTCTCTAATAATTTTGTTTCTTTGGTTAACAATATAATTAGAAATGTTTGGTTTTCATTAATTATCAATGGTGAAAAGTTTGACTTCTTTAATTCCTCTCAAGGTATAAGACAAGGTGACCCTCTTTTTCCTTTGTTTTTTTATTATTGTGATTGAATATTTGTCTCATTGGCTTAATCTTTTTTTAGAAGAATTCTAGTATGTATTTGAGGAATCTTGGTGGTTTGGCTATCTCTCACTTAAGTTTTGTTGAATATTTCATAATATTTTCTAATGGCTTGTTACATTATGTTAAAAGGCTTAAGAGTTTTTAAATAAATTTGAAAAGGAAAGTGTCCTTGTGATTACTAATCATAAAAGTTATTTTTATCTGCTTCTATTATTCAATAAAATTAAGGATATTACTAGTTTTTCTTATCAAAATCTTCCTATTAAATATTTAGGTTCTCCTTTATATTATGGTCAAAAGAGATCCCATCTTTTTGATGAGGTAACCCATAATATTCAAAATAAAATTTCTACCCTTGAATTTCATTTCTTATCCTTTGATGTTAGATTAATTGTTATTAAAAGTATTCTTTAGTCTCTTCCTTTATACTTGTTGCTTAATATTATTCCTAATTCTCTTGTTCTTATCCTGATTGAAAGACTTTTTAATAAGTTTTTTTGAAGCATTAGGAATTTGGCCAAAAGGCTTCATTGGACTTCTTGTTCTAATATGTGTGGTACTATTTATGAAAGTGGTATTGGGTGTAGATCTTTGATGGATTCCACCAATGTTTTTTCTTATAAACTTTGGTGGAATTTTCAGAAAAATGAAAGTCTTTGGGCTAAATTCATGAATTTTAAATATTACAAAGGTAAGCATCCTTTAATTTGCAATTATAAACATGGTGAGTCTATTGTTTGGAAGTAGCTCTATGATATTAAATGGAAAGCGAACCTCTCATTTTTTGGGGTATTAATAATGGTTCTTCTTTTTTTGGCAAGATAACCTGGATGGGAGACTTTTCCATTGATTCTTTGCTTAATACTCACTCTACTTCTTATTTGAAAGTTAGTCATTTCATTTATAATGGTGATTGGAATTTCTCTTTTAATGATTTGATTCATGATTTCATTAATAATAACATCATCAATATTCCTATTGATGGTATTTCTCATCAAATTTTTTCAAAATTTCTAGTAATGAGAATTTTCTTTTAAAGATACTTGGCACCATATTAGAGTTAAAAAATCCTCTTCTCCTATTTTCCTTCAAATTTGGAATAATATTATTCCTAGTTCTTATTCTATTATTGTGTGGAGAATTTTAAGGGATTATATTGTTGTTGACTCTTTACTTTTGGACAAAGGTTTTTATCTACCCTCTAAATGCATGTGCTACTTTCATATTGAGAATGTTAGTCATGTGTTTGTTAATGGTGCCTTTGCCTCTAAAGTTTGGGGGTTGGTATGAGGATTTATTTAAGTTAAATTATTTTAATGGTAATTTAACTTTCATGCAACTTCTTGACTCTTATTTTCTTAATGTTATTAAAGGGCACATCGATGTGTTACTTTGATTTGGTTTATTTGGCTTGGTAGAAATGATGCTAAACATCATACTGTGCCTATGAATCATAAGAGGATTATTGCTAGGACTAAATAAAAGATTTTTTTTTACATAAGGTTGTTCTTCCTAGTGGTACTACTTTTAGAGGTTGCAAGTTCATTGCCTCAAAAATGGGTATCCGATTTCTTTATTGTGACTCATCTCCTGATTATAAAATTATTCATTGGATTAAGCCTCTTAATTGTTGTATTAAAATTAATATTGATGGCTCTGCACATAACAAGTGTGGTTGTGGTGGTATTTTTAGAATAATCTTGGGAATATTATCTTGGATTTTTCCACTACTCTTCTATTAGTTCTATTATTTTTCCTATATTGATGATGCTTTTATCATGCTCTTAAGCTATGTTTGGATAGAAATTTTCATACTATTTGGTTGCAATGATGTCGAGATGGTTGTTGATATCATCAATTCTAACCATAAGGGTAATGCTTTTTTTTTATTTAATTAGAAATATTAAAGCTATTATCTCTAAACTTTCTTTTAAAATTACTCATATTTTAAGAGAAGGTAATTCTTGGACGGATTTCATAGCTAGTTTGGGGTGTAATTTCTCTAATTTTACTTTGTTTACCAATGAAAATATTCCTAAGAAATTAAGTGGGTTGTCTAATTTGGATAAATCTGGTATGCCTTATGTTAGATTTTCTTAATTTTTCTCCTTTTTTCTTTTTTCTTTTTTGTTGGTTTTCTGGGCTTCTACTTGGGAGATTTTGGTGGTTTTGGTTTGTTTGTTGTCATTGGCTTGTTCTTTCTTGGGGTTTATGTTATTATATTTTTCGTACTTTATATGTTGAATGTTACTGGTGTTTTGATGTCCCATCTGTTGTTGTTACATTACTACTTTTAAGGTGGTATCTCTTGTGGGCTTATTCTTTGGTTAGTTGTTTTTTTTTCTTGGTGGCTTTGTGGTTATCGTTGAGCTTCTGGTTTTGGGGTGCCTTCTGGTTGAGATGTTATGTTTCTCTTCATTCTATTTCCTTTAGCTAGTTGTGTTGATTTGGTTTTGTGTGGTCATGCTTTCATTTATGGCTTTGGGTCTTATTTTTCTTATTTTATTTTGTGGTCGCTACATATGCTCATTTTTATCTTTGTCATCACTTGTGTCTTAGAAAACTTGTTGTGTTACTTGGTTGATGAAATCAAAAGAAGAAATGTTGAATCAATTTGTTCTCTTAAAAAAAACCAAAACCAAACCCTCAACCCCTAAACCCTATAAAAAAAAATCTTAAACCCTAAATACTAAACCCTAAACCTTAAAACCATAAACCCTAAATCCTAAACCCTAAACCCTAAACCCTAAACCATAAACCTTAACCATAAACCTTAAACCCTAAACCCCAATACCTAAACTTAAACCTAAAGAAACTAAATAAATTAAAAAATAAACTTAAACCCTAAAACCTAATAAACCTAAACCTAAACCTAAACCCTAAGAATGGGGAGAACCATGATGGAACATTATCATCAAGCTCCTAGATCCGAAGTGGAGCCAAGGTGAGGCGCAGCTATTGTAGTGGTGGTGGGGAATTTGGAGGTGTT
The DNA here is from genome assembly GCA_021442155.1 of Cymbidium sinense. Classification (NCBI taxonomy): domain Eukaryota; kingdom Viridiplantae; phylum Streptophyta; class Magnoliopsida; order Asparagales; family Orchidaceae; genus Cymbidium; species Cymbidium sinense. The sequence goes on from CM038214.1 coordinate 173,391,917, forward strand.
GGTGGATATGGAGGTGGTGGTCAGAGCAGTGGATGTTATGGTGGCGTGAGGAGTGATGGAGGTTACAACTGTGGTGGTGGAGGGAGAGATCGGGGATATCATGGTGGATCCCGCTTGAGAGGCCGGTGATGGGAACTGAGAAATCAAGAAGGGCCATCCGATCAGCTTATGGAACTCTTTTATTTAGAGACACTATATTATCTATGGATTTTTATTTGCTCAATGTGTGCTCCTTTTTTATCAATGTCATCGCTTGTGTCTTAAAAAACATGGTGTGTTACCTGGTTGATGAAATCAAAAAGAAGAATTCTCAAATCTGAATATGTTCTCTATTAAAAAAAAAAACCAAAAACCCTAAACTAAAACCTGAACCTTAGACCTAAAACCTAAACCCTCAACCCTAAACCCTAAACCCTAAACTCTAAAACCCTAAACCCTAAATCCTAAACCCTAAAACCTAAACCCTAAACCCCAAAACCCTAAACCCAAAAACCTAAACCCTAAACCCTAAACCCCAAAGCCTAAACCCTAAACCTAAACCCTCAACTAACCCTAAACCCTAAACCCTAAACTCTAAACCCTAAAAAGCTAAAAACCTAACCCTAAACTAAATAAAATGTAATAATAAAATAAATAAAAAAACTAAACCAAAAAATAAAATATAATAAAATAAAAATCTAAACTAAAACCTAAACCTAAACTTAAACATAAACCTAAACCAAAAAAGAAAATAAAATAAAAACTAAACTGAAATAAAATAAATAGAAACATAAACTAAACTAAAAAATTAAAAAACTAAATAAAATAAAAACTATACCTAAAATAAAAATAAAATAAACCTGTAATAAAATAAAATAAAACTAAGTAACATTAAACTAAAACCTTGTTCATTAACCTGAACTTGAACCTGAACTCAATCCTAAACCCAAACTAATTCAAATTATTTGAGCATCTTCTCTCACCTCCATTTTTTTGGTTGTTCTAGCAAATTCCATTTCCTGTGTGGAGGCACATCTCCTTTGTGGCTTTTCCTGTGTACATTTCGGCTGGGGATTACATTTTGATGGCTTTGCTCAACTTTCAGCTTCTCGTAGCATGTGTCATGGTTGACCATGGCTACAATTTCTTCTTCCCCGTGGAAAATTTTGAGATTTTTGCTACTCCCATTAAGGTTTCGACTTTGGGGTCGGATTAAATCCATCACTAACTTTGAAATCTTAGGGATGTTCTTGTAAGGCCAATTACCGGTGAGTCTCTCGAGCTTATCTACCTCCTTCAGGTGTACGATATGTGTTCTAATTTGGTTATGTAAAGGCTTGCGAAAACTTTTATATTCATGTTGGTGGTTAAATTTGCTTTGCATTGTCCTACTTTGGAGAATATTCGATCATTTTTCCATAGCTTGAAAATCTCTAGTATCTCTTTTATCAAATTGATTGATTTCCATCATGTCTTGATTCAGCTTTCAAAGAACTTAGATTATTCTTGAGTTTTCTCTCGATGCTCATTTTTTTGTTTTCATTTCTTAGATGAGATTGTTGAAATGGATGCCCCATTTTGATATTAAGGAGGAATATCTTATTGTTCTAGTTTGGATCACTCTTCCCAATTTGTGTGTCCATTTCATTAATGATGAGTTTCTTTTTGCTATGGGTTTGGTGTTCGGTCATCCTCCTCAAGTTGATCTGAGCTTAATACCACCATATGTTGCTCTGATTCTAGTCGAAGTTGGATATACTAAAAATTTCCAAAGGAAATTTGGCTAGATCATAAAAATATGGATATTTGCAAAAAAGTGGATTTTGAGAATTTTTTTTTTGTTCCCATTGCAAAATTCATGGTCATGGAGTTTAAGATTGCTTTATGGTTCATCCTCACCTTAAAAAACCCAAACCCATTCATAATAACTCGGATCCTAATCTTAAGGTTCCCTCAATTAAACCATAAAAAGTTGTTCTAATAGATAACTCTTTACCTTGAGGGTCATTGATCCTCCCACTAATCCTTTGCAATGTTGTGGTTCTTAAGACTGATCACCTTTTGGATGTTAGTAATGGTAATAAGGATGCATTACCTTGTAATGGGACTATACATTTGAATCCCACTAATATTGGCAATAATAATAATATGATTTTGAAACTTATGGATGATGATTCTATCTCAAATAATTCATTCCTTCTTTGCCACCTTTAATTGAAGAAAATGTGATCTTTGATGAAAGCTTGAATGGTGAGCAAACTAAGGATAAAGTTTCTAATCCTGATTGGTCACCTGTGCTTTAAATGGTTCAAATCCTTCTCTTGCTTCTTCATCTAATTTTAAACTGATTTCAAATGATACTTCAACATAATAATGATTTGGAAGAAGGTGAAGTGGCATGCAATGATGGTTTAAATGTGCAACCTTATTCCAAACATACCCCTATATAATCTCTATCGGAAGGTGATGTTGTGAATATGACTAATAAATTTCAAACAATTTTCAGAAAGAAAAAATAAAACTCTTAAAACTAAATTTCCTAACTTTGCCAGAGTTACTAGATTTGGCTCTTCTGCCCAAAAATAAATGGTTTCTTTCTTAATTTGGAATGTGAGAGGGATTGGAACCCTCTCTATTAGAAATAGAATTAAAAATTTAGTTTGTTTCATAGCATTTCCTTTTTGGCTATTTTGGAACCTTTTATTCTTCCTTCTAACATTTCTTTTGTTGTGAGAATGATTGGTTATGCTAATTTTTTTGCTAACTCGAGCAATAAAATTTGGATTTTTTAGAATAGTCCCTATGTTCTATAGTTTTGGATGATTTATCCCAAGTTATGAATGTCAAGATTACTTATGATAATTGGTGTTGTTTTGGCACATTTGTTTATGCTTCTTGTAATAAAAATGGTAGACGGCTTCTTTGGAAGGATCTTATTAGTTTTTCTTCTTCTGTTGATGCTCCTTGGTTTGTGGGTAGAGACTTTAATACTATCTCTTCTTCCTCTAAATGGGTTGGTGGTAATGCTCCGAACTTATTTTCTATGGAAGATTTTAATAACATGATCTTTGATTGTCATCTTATTCATATTGGATTTAGTGGGTCTCAATTTACTTGGAATAATTATAGACTTTGGCAAAGGCTAGATCGTGTTCTTTTTAATCATTTGTGGATTAATCTTCTCCCTAGTACTTCTATGGAGCACTTAAGCAAAAACCTTTTGGGCAATTCTCCTTACTTATCAATATGAATTATATTGCTAGTAAGTCCTCCTCCCCTATCCCTTTTTGCTTCCAAAATATGTGGCTCGTGGATGATAATTTTTTGATGTTGTTGCTACTAATTGGGGTGAACCTCTTCATCTTGATGATTTTATTTTTGGGATGAGGAGATTGTGGTTCAAATTAAAAAGTCTTAAATAATGCCTTACCTGGTGGAATTAGCATTGTTTCAAGAACCCATTTATCAATATTAAAGCTAAAGATAGGATAATATTGGATCAAAAGATAGATAATATAAAGAAAAAAAAGCTTCTTCATGAAATGGATCTGATGGTGATCATAATACTAAATATTTTCATGCCATGGCTAAAAAAAGAAAAGGCTATAAAATACATTCACAAAATGAAAATTAATGATGGAGTTTGGTGTTGATAAAAAGGAGCTTCTATTATTTCTTTTATAAAGAGCTTCTGAATAAAAATGTTGCTTATGGTGATATTTCTTGACCTAAAGTTATTCTTAATCTTATTATGATGATGATAACATTATACTTTCATCCTTACCTTCTAAGTTTGAAATTAGTGATACTTTGTAGGGTATGAATAAAGACTTTGTGGCTAGTCCTGATGGTTATACTACCCTCTTTTTCCAAAAATGTTGGATTATCATTAAAGAGGACTTAGTTAAAGTTGTTCTTGATTTCTTTAATGGTACTTCCCTTCCCAAATATTTTGCTAGCACCTCCATTATTTTAATTCCTAAAAAAGACAATCCTGAAGTTTGGAGTGATTTTAGGCCGATTAGCCTACACGCTTTTTTTTAAATAAACTTATTTCTAAGATTTTGGCTAAAAGCTTGAGTATCTTGCTTCCAAAAATTATCTCCCCCAATCAAACCGATTTTGTTAAAGGGAGATCCATTTCTGATAATGTTTTTTTAGCCCAAGAGATGATCCATGATTTAAATGCCAATGTTCACAGTGGAAACCTACTTTTTAAGCTTGACATTTCCAAAGCTTATGATAATATTGGTTGGGTTTTCCTATATAAAATTTTGCTTTATTTGGATTCTCTAACCAATTTATTTTTTTTAATTAAGAATGGGATTGAGAATTCTTGGTTTTCTTGCTCAATGGTGAAGTGCATGGTTTCTTCTCTTCTTCTCATCTAAGGCAAGGGGACCCTCTCTCTCGCCTTTCATTATTGTTGTGGAATATCTTTCTAGATGTATTCAGATGTTTAGTAGAATGCATATATACTAGAACCATTGGTGGGTTTCCCATTTCTCACCTTAGTTTTGTTGAAGATTTCATTATATTTTGCAATGCCTCTACTCTTTATATTAAAACATTGTGTAAGTTTTAACTATTTTTGGTAAGGAGAGTGGCTTGAATATTAATCTGATAAAAGTTGTTTTATTACTATCTCTTCTATTTCCTTATCTAAGATCAATGGCCAAGAATATTATGGGTTTTGCATCAAATTCTCCCGTTAAGTATCCTCATATAGAGGAGCGAAAAGATCTTCTTTATTTGATGTAGTTATTCATAAAATAAATAAGAAAACCTCCTCTTGGGAGATTCATTTAATTTCCTTTGGTGCTAGACTTATCCTAATCAAAAGTACCCTTTGCTCTTTGCCTCTATATCTCTTGTGTACTATTGTTCCTACTCGTTCTATTATTGAAAGGATCAATAGATTCTTTAATTAATTTTTTTTTGGGGATCTAACTCTTCTACCAAAAGATTGCATTAGGCTAGTTGGCAAAACTACGCGGTCCTAATAATGAAGGTAGTTTGGGTTGCAAAACTTTAGATGATTTTATCAACTATTTTTCCTATAAAATGTGGTGGAATTTTAGAAATAAAGTTCTGTGTCAAAGTTTATGCATGCTAAATATTATCAAGGCAAACATCCCCATTTGTGCTTTCAAATCTAGGGATTCTCCTGTGGAGAAGACTTTGTAGTATCAAATGGAATGTCGAGAACTTAATTTCTTGGGGTGTCAATTCTAGTTCCTCTTTCTTTTGGAAAGACAATTAGGGGTCTCAATTGATTCCCCGCTCAATACTCATTCCATTGTGATGCTTAAGATTAATCGCTAATTACTCATAATAAGTGGGATGTGGATCAATTGAATATCCTTGTCCCTAATGTGATCATTGACAAAATCCTTAAAATTTGTCCTTTCCCTAATGAACCCACCAAATTTGCTTCAACAATTCTTCTCCTAGATTTTATTTTTAAGGATGTTTGGCATTTCATCATATTTAAATATTAAAGAGTCCTTGATTTTTATTGAAATCAGAATATTAGTGTCCCTACTTTGTTCTCGGCTTTAACTTGGCTCATTCTGAAGCATTATATCCCTGTGGATGCTACTCTTCTGAAAAAAGGTTTCCATCACCTCTCTAAATGTCAATGTTGCTATCACATTGAAAGTGTGGATCATGTTTTTGTGAATGACCCTATTGCTGCTAAAATGTGGAATTGGTATGATAATATTTTTATTACTTTCCATTTTAATGGTTCATTTTCTATTATGCAACTTCTTGAAGCATGTTTCTCCCATACTTCTAAGGGCCATGTTAAAATTATTTTAGCTATTACTATTCTTTGGTATATTTGGATGGATAGAAATGATGCTAAGCATCATAATATTCCTATGAATTATCATTGTATTATTACTAGAGCCAAATATATAATTTTGTCTCTTTTCAAAGCTAATCCTCTTACTCACTCTAGTTTTAAAGGGTGCAAGTCTGTGGCCTTGAATTTTGGGATTATCCTTCTTCCAGGTAATGTCTCTCCTACCCAAAAAATTATATACTAGATTAAACCTAATTATCACTACATTAAGGTAAACACTGATTGCTCAGTTTCAAATGGTTATTATGGTGGTGGGATTTTGAGAGATTATAGTGGCATGGTTATCTCTTTTTACGCCCCTTTAGAGCTTTGTTATGTGTTATGTCTTGAGCTCAAAGGCTTTCATCATGGCATTTCAATTTGTTTATAACAAGTTTTTCATAAGATCTAGTTTGAAGTTGATTCTCTCCTTTTTTTTTAGATTTACTCAAATCTGATGCTCATGGTAATGCTGAAGTGTATTATTTACTTAATCATACTAAGAGGCTTCTTGCTAACCTAGATTTTCAAATTTCTCATATTTATAGGGAAGCCAACTCTTGTGCTGAGTTTCTTGCCAATTTGGGGGCCAAGTCTTCTTCTTTGCATATGTTTTCTAATGATGACATCCTTTTCCCATTAAGGGGTCTTATTAATCTTGATAAAATTGGTTTGCCTTATGTTAGAAGCTTTTAGCCTTTTTTCCTCATGTGGGGCTTTGGCTTTCCCTTGTTATTGTTTTTGAATATTTATGGTTTTCTTTTTTTGTAGATTTGGTCTTGATTTTTTTTCTTCTCATCAACCTACTTTTATTTTCCAGTTTCATTTCATCCCATTCTTTGGATGGGTTGGGGTTATCTTTTAATTTTTTGGATTTTTACTGTTATATTTATTTTCAAGTTTGTTTTCTCTCCCAACCTGGTAGAGGTGTTTACAATAGGTGGAGGCTATTGGGTTTTGCTTATCTTTTGGTTGGTGTGGTTCTCTTTATTGGTTGGTTCTCTGCCTTTTTATTTGCTCTGGATTTTATGGTTGGTTGTTTCTTGTTGCTGGGTAGGTTTTTTTCCTTTCTAGGTGTTGCTCATGCTATTTTATGACCTTCCGCTATGGTGGTTGTTTTGTCACCTTGTTGTTTGCTGATCAGGATGGTTTTTCTAGTTGATTTTTGTTGTCCTTTCTCTCTTGGTTTTGCTTCTACTGCTAAGAGGAGTTACATGACATTGAGGGCTCTTTATTTTTTTGGTTATAGCCTTGAGATCTATTTTCTTGTGGCAATCTATCCTTTCTTTAGTGTTGTTCTGGATGAGTGTAAGGTTGGATGCTTCTGGATTATTATATCCTTTGAATATTGGGTGTGCCTTCTATAATATTGAGGTTCTATTTTTAATTTGTGTCATGAGCTGGAAGGTCAAACTATGGTTGGATGTTTTAAGACTTGGCTGATGATGACTCTGTTGGAGTTCTTATCTATGGCTGTCTTTGGTACTTAGATTATTTGTGATCCTAAAGGGCTCTTACTTTTTCCCTTTTTGGCTGCTGCATATACTCCTATCCTTGGATTTGCATTGGTGGCTGCTGTCTATGGCTTTCCCTTAGGATTTTTTCAATGTTTATGACTGGATGACTCTTTCTATCTTTCATCCTGATGGTTCTAAGTCTATTGATTTGAATCTTTGGCGATCTTGGTGGCTTGTAGGGTGGACTACCTTGCTGGCTGCTTGGATTGGGTGCTCTAACTGGCTAGATTGGTCAAAAGAGTATTTACTTTGTTATAATTTTCCTGACCATTTTAAGTCTATGTTTGGAACCGGCTACTTACTTTCCCATTCTTCTCTTCTAGTTTCTACCTACTGGGATTTTCATTTCTAGATTGTGGGTGAACCTCTTCCCTTTTCCATTTTGATGGTTTCTATGCTTCCTAACAATCTTGATGTTAGCCTTAATGTTCCTCTAGATAGTATTATTTTTGGTTATTTACATGTTCATTTAATGAATGACCTTATCAACTATGGTCATCTTTTGCCTTCATTTGGTCTTCTTATTCCTTTTCCCATGTTGTGAGGTTTGCTCCTAGCAAGTGTTATCAATTTATAGTGGTGGCTTTGTTAATGCTCCTAATGCTTTTCGATGGGTTACCTTCTTATCTTTCTGAGTTTAATATATCTAACCTTACCTAACCTAAACCTAAACTCAAACCTAAAACCTAAACTTTAAACTAACCTACTAAACCCTAAGCCTTAAACCCTAAACCCTAAATCCTAAACACTAAACTCTAAATCCTAAACCCTAAATCTAAAACCGTAAACCCTAAACCCTAAAAAATCCTAGCCCCCAAACTGTAAACATAAACCTAAAGTAACTAAAAAAATTAAAAGATAAACCTAAAACGTAAAACATAATAAACCTAAACCTAAACCTAAACCCCAAGAATGGGAAGAACCTTGACCGTATGAACATCACCGTCAACTAGGCTCTGTTTAAATCTGGTGGTGCAAGAAGTTATCATTGGGGTTGCAGGGGATCAAGAGGAGTTGGTGGATATGGAGGTGGTGGTCAGAGTAGTGGTGGTTATGAAGGCGGGAGGAGCGACGAAGGTAACAGCCATGGTGGTGGCGGAGGGAGAGATCGGGGATATGATGGTGAATCCCGCTACTCGAGAGGTCAGGGTGGTTCTCATGGTAACTGGAAAAAATGAAGAATGGCAGATCTGATATACTGCTTATGGAACTATGTCTTTATTGTAGAGACAGTTCTAGTTATCTAGGGTTTTTGATTTGCTCTATGCATGCTCATTTTTTATCTATGTCGTTGCTTGTGTCTTAGAAAACTTGGTGTGATAATTGGTTGATGAAATCGAAAAGAAGAAATGTTGACTTTGAATTTGTTGTCTGTTAAAAAAAACCAAAAACCCTAAACCCTAAACTAAAACCTGAATCATAAACTTAAAATATAAACCCTAAACCCTAAACCCTAAACCCTAACCCTATAACCATAAACCCTAAACCCCAAACCCTAAAACCTAAACCCTAAACCCTAAACTCTAAATCCTAAACCCTAAACCCTAAATGCAAAAAAAAACCCTAAATCCTAAACCCTAAACCTTAAAAAACTAAATACTAAAACCTAAACTAAATAAAACCTAAAAAGAAAAAACCCTAAACCCTAAACCTAAAAAAAAAAAAAAACCTTAAACACTAAACTAAAACTTAAACCCTAGATCGAAAACCTAAACCCTAAACCCTAAACCTTAAACTAAAAAACATAAAATCAAATCTAAATAAAAAATAAAAAAACTCAAACCCTAAAACTAAACCCAAAACCAACCTAAACCCAAACATAAAACTAAACCTAAACCAAACATAAACCCTAAACTAAACCACAAACTAACCCACCAAACCTCAAACCTAAACCTAAACCCCAAACCTAAATTCTAAACCTAACATAAATAAACCTAAATAAAATAAATAAAGAAACCTAAACCTAAATAAATAAAATAAAAAACCTAAATTAAACCTAAACTAAAATAAAATAAAATAAAATAAAACTAAACTAAAATAAATTAAATAAAACCTAAACTAACTAAAAAAAAAATAAACATAAAAATAAATAAAACTAAACGTAAAATAAAATTAAATAAAACTAAAATAAAATAAATTAAAACTAAATAAAACCTAAACCTAAAATAAACTAATAAATTAATAAAATAAAATCTAAACCCTAAACAAAATAAACCTAAAATAAAAAAAAAATAAAATAAACTATACTAAACTAAAATAAATAAAGAGCCTAAACTTAAAATAAATTAAACCAAACTTAAACTAAATAAAATAAAATAAACTAAAAAACATAAACCTAAATTGAAAAATAAATCCTAAAATAAACCTAAAATAAAAACCTAAACCTTAACCTAAAAAATAAAATTAAAACCTAAACCTAAACCTAAAATAAAAAATAAAACTGCTTAAAATAAAATAAAATAAAATAAAAAATGAACATAAACCTAAACCTAAAAAATAAATAAAATAAAAAACCTAAACTAAAATAAATAAACTAAATAAATAAATAAAATAAACCTAAATAAAAATAAAATAAATTAAACTTAAATAAATAAAAAATAAACTAAATAAGCCTAAATCTTCTGGTTTACTTAATTAAAAAAACCCTAAATTGTAAACCCTAAACCCTAAACCCTAACCCTAAACCTTAAAAGCATAAACCCTAAAACCTTAAACCCCAAACCATAAACCCAAAAACCTAAACCCTAAACCCTAAACCCTAAACCCCAAACCCTAAACAATAAACCTTAAAAAACCCTAAACCTTAATTCTAAACCCTAAACTTTGCATAAACCATAAAAAAACCCAAACCTGCCCCACCCCACTAAACCCTAAACCCCAAACCTAAACCCAACTAAACCTAAAAAATTAACTAAATAAATAAATAAATAAACTAAACCTAAAACCTAAAAAAAAACCTTAATAATGAGAAGAACCTAATAGCAGAACATCACCAACAACCGCTCGGCCTAGATCAGTGTGGAGGCAAAGGAGGGCGGTTATCATAATGGTGATGGGGGATCTGAGGCTGGTGGATATGGAGAGGTGGTGGCTGTGGTTATGGATGTGAGAGCGGCGAGGTTATAGTGGTGGTGGTGGCGAGGGAGAGATTGGGGATATGATGGTGGATCCCACTACTGAGGCCGGTGGTTCTGGGAAGGAGAAACTAAAGAACTGATCGATCTACTTATGGAATTTGTGTCTTTATAGTAGAGGTGGTTATAATTATCTAGGATTTTTTATTTTCTCCTTGCGTGCTCATTTTTTTATCTATGTCATCCCTTGTGTCTAAGAAACTTGGTGTGTTAGTTGGTTGACGAAATAAAAAAAATGTTGAATCTGAATTTGTTCTCTGTTAAAAAAAACCAAAAACCCTAAAGTATAAACTAAAACTTGAACCCTAGACCTAAAACCTAAACCCTCAACCCTAAACCCTAAACCCTAAACCCTAAAACCCTAAAACCCTAAATCTAAACCCTAAACCCTAAACCCTAAACCCTAAACCCTAAACCCTTAAGCCTAAACCCTAAACCATAAACCTTAAACCCTAATCCTTAAACCCTCAACTAACCGTGAACCCTAAACTTTAAAATGCTAAAATCCTAAACCTAAACTAAATAATACATAAAAAATAAATAAAAAAGCCTAAATCAAAATATAATAAAATAAAACTTAAACTAAAACCTAAACCTAAACTTAAACCTATACTTAAACCTAAAAAGAAAATAAAATAAAAAATAAATACTAAACTAGAAAAAAATAAATAATAACCAAAACTAAATTGAAAATTAAAAAACCTAGAAAAAATAAAAACTAAACATAAAATAAAATAAAATAAAACTAAATAAAAACTTGAACCTAAAGAATAAATATAAAAAAAAACCTAAAAATAAATAAACAATAAAACCTAAAATCTAAAAAAAAAAAAACCTAAAATAAAATAAAATAAACCTAAACCTAAACTAAAAATAGACTAAACTAAATTAAATAAAACATAAACCTAAACCTAAACCTAAATCTTAAATAAAATAAAATAAACTAAAAACCTAAACACTAAAAAATAAAACCTAAAAATAAAGCTAAAATAAAACCTAAAACCTAAACCTAAAAATAAAATAAAACCTAAACCTAAACCTAATAATAAAAAAATAAAACTTAAACCTAAAATATAAATAAAAAAAAACTAAACAAAAAAATAAACCTAAACCTAAACCTAAATCTAAAAAATAAACTAAAATAAGAAACCTAAACTAAAATAAATAAACCTATAATAAATAAACTAAACTAAATAAAAAATAAACCTAAATAAAAATAAAAAATGAAGTAAACTAAAATAAATAAACCTAAACCTACCAATTTACTTAATATAAAAAAGAAAAAAAATAAAATAAAATAACCCCGAGCCCTAAACCCTAAAACACTAAACCCTAAACCCTAAACCCCAAACCCTAAATCTAAAACCTATAACCTAAACCCTACACCCCCAAACCCTAAACCTTAAACCCTAAACTAACCCTAAACCCTAAACCAAAATGCTAAACTATCCCAAACCTTAAACTAACCCTAAACCCTAAGAATGGGCAACCTTGACGAACATCACCGACTAGGCTCTCAGATCTAGCAATGTAGGCAAAGCGGGTGCTTATCACAATGGTGGTGGGGGATCTTGAGGTGCTAGTGGATATGGAGGTGGTGGTCGGAGCAGTGGTGGTGATGGAGGCAGTAGGAATGATGGAAGTTATAGCCATGGTGGTGGCAGAGGGAGAGATCAGGGATATCATGGCAGATCCCGCTACTTGAGAGGTGGGGTTGGTTCTAACGGGAACTGGAGAAACTGAAGAACGACCAATCCAATGTGCTACTTATGGAACTGAGTCTTTATAGTAGAGAGTTCTACATATCTAGGGATTTTGATTTGCTCTATGGGTGCTCATTTTTTATCTATATCATCATTTGTGTCTTAAAAAACTTAGGGTGCTACTTGGTTGATGAAATTGAAAAGTAGAAATGTTGAATTTGAATTTGTTCTCTGTTAAAAAAAAAACTTAAACCCTAAACTAAAACTTAAACATTAAACTTAAAACCTAAACCTTAAACCATAAACCCAAAACCCAAACCCCAAACTCTAAACCCTAAAGCCTAACTAACCCTAAACCCTAAACCCTAAAATCCTTAAAAACCTAAACTTAAACTAAATAAAACCTAATAATAAAATAAATGAAAAAACCTAAACCTAAAAAAAAATTAATAAAATAAAATCATAAACTAAACCTAAACCTAAACCTAAAAATAAAATAAAAAAATAAAAAGTAAATTAAAATAAAATAAATAAAACCTAAACTAAACTAAAAATAAAAAAAAACTAAATAAAATAAAACTAAACCTAACATAAAATAAAATAAACCTAAAATAAAATAAAAGAAAACTAAATAAAACCTAAACCTAAAAATAAACCTAAAATAAACCAAAATAAATAAAAGTAAAACCTAAACCCTAAGCAAAAAAAACCTAAGTCTAAAATAAATAAATTAAACAAAATAAAATAAACCTAAACTAAAAATAAAATAAACTAAAATAAAATAAATAAACTTAAACTAAACCTAAAATTAAACTAAATAAAATAATATAAACTAAAATAAACCTAAACCTAAACTAAAAAAAAAACCTATAAATAAACCTAAAATAAAACCTAAAACCTAAACCTAAAAATATAAAATAAACCTACCTAAACTTAAAATAAAAAATTAAAACCTAAAATTAAAATATAAAATAAAAATAAAACTCAACTAAAAATAAGCCTAAACCTAAAAAAATAAACTAAAACCTAAACAAAATAGATACTAAAATAAATAAAATAAAAATAGAATAAACTCAAATAAAATAAACTAAATAACCCTAAAACTGGTTTGTTTTTAAAAAAAAATCCTAAACCCTAAACCCTAAACCCCAAACCCTAAACCTTAAACCCAAAATCTTAAACCCTAAACCCAAACTCTAAACCCTAAACCCTAAACCCTAAACCTAAAATAAAACTACCCAACACTAAACTCTAAATCTTAAAACCATAAACTAAACTCTAAACTCCCTTTAACCCTAAACCCTAAATCATAACCCAAACCCTAAACCCTAAACCCTAAACCACCTAAATTAACCCTAAACCCTAAACTAACCCTAAATTAACCCCAAGAAGGAAGAACATCATTGTCAACCAGGCCTCTAGATCTAGTAGTGGAGGCGAAGGGCGTGGCTTATCACGGTGGTGGGGGATCCTGGAGGTCTGGATATGGAGGTGGTGGTCGAGCAAGGTGGTTTGGTGGTGGAAGGAGCGACGAAGGTTACAGCCGTGGTGGTGCCGGAGGGAGAGATCGGGGATATGATGGAGGATTCCACAATTCCAGAGGCGAGGGTGGTTCTCATGGGAACTGGAGAAACTGAAGAACGACCAATCAAATTTGCTGCCTATGGAACACTATCTTTATAGTAAAGATGGTTCAACTTATCTAGGGTTTCTGATTTGCTCTATGGGTGCTCTTTTTTTCTATGTCATTGCTTGTGTCCTAGAAAACTTTGTGTGCTACTTGGTTGATGAAATCAAAAAGAAGAAATGTTGAATATGAATTTGTCTATTTTATAACATATCAAACCTAAATCACTAACTAAACCCAAACTAAACTAAAAAAAAACCACCTAAACACTCTAATAAATAAACCAAACCCTAAACCCTAAACTCTAAACCCTAAAAAAAAAAAACCTAAACCTAATAAAACCCCTTAAATAAATTATGTAAACCCTATAAATAACTACCATAAAATTTTTTATGGTTAATTTTAATAGAATATGTCTTTAAAGCCCTTGACTTTGAGATTTGAATACCCTAAACCCTAACCTTAAATCATATTATAATACCATATATTATAGTATAATGTAGCATCATATATTTAAGCATGTATTGATGTGTTTTTGGATGTTATAAGATGTTTTGAAATGTTTTAGTATATTATGGTATTGTGCCCTATAGTCTATATTAATATAAATCATAAAAAATTGATTTAATAAATTAGATGACAAAATTTGTTAAATTTGAAGTGGGAATTAGGTTGTAGTTCCAAAGCTATGCTATGTCACTTGTATTCTAAAAAAGTAAGATTTTATGTTCAAAATAAATATTATATGTTGTAGCATAGTATAACATGATATATAATAACATATATTATTCTACATTTTA